>NKZA01000094.1:0-64689 GCA_002374405.1 Metschnikowia cubensis
TCTAAGTTTTATTCTAAGTCAGAGGTAATCAGTTTTAATAGTGTCAAGTCATGTTTTAGGATAAACCACATAGGTACTGCACATAGTACATCAATTCCTCTGGAGCTTGACCATTTTGGAGCTCAACCGCATTTTAGCTGTGTGACTTCAAGACACCTACAGAAAGTCACTTAGGAAAATACCATTAAATAAAGTACACAATATATACGGAATCTAAAGAATACGGGCATTTTTACAAAAAGTGTTAGTTCCTTCAACAATTACTCTACGATCATTTTGTAAAACTTCCTTGATAGTTCTTGACATTAGTCAGTCATTGTTTCGTTCTGAAGGTCTAGATTTTTTCTTTCAATTATTATAGCAATTTGTATGGAGCGTGAAATGATTAGATAGTCATCAATCTCTAGTCAATAAATCCCATGTCATTCAAATCATAGTCATCCATTGTGCAGTCATTTAAGTCTAGCCATAAATATTCGTCATTAGCTTTTATTTACTGATTATTTATCACTAATCATCATGAGTCATGAGAAGTTAGTCATATATGTCATATATGTGCATAATCTTATCACAGTCCTGTCACAAGTCTAATACTAGTTCCAGTATTTTACAATGTTTTTCGAAACTATTCAAACCCGCACGATACAGTGTTTCTCAAAACGATTCAAACCCGCACGATAAAAAGATTCAAACCACACTGGAAAATTATACAAACCAGTAATTTAGAGAGTTTCCTACCCGTCACACTTCAGTTCCTTTCGTCTTAACCCTTGATGAATATTGCAAGACTCCTAAATCTATTACATCTGAGGCAACCCTCCAGATTCAACATTTCAAAATCTTGAATTCTAATGAAAATTGGTGTGAACATTTGGTTTGAAAGATTGTGCGAAGGAGTACGAAACATTTTGCTGTGTTGGTTTGAATGATTTTCAAAAACACTGTAAACAAACCAATAATTCAAAACGTTTCGTACCCGTCACACTTCAGTTCCTTTCGTCTTAACCCTTGATTAATATTGAAAGACTCCCAAACGTCTCCCGAATGTAGTATGTATAAAGCAATCATCCAGATTTAATATTTCATCACATTGAATTTTAAATAAAGTTGGTGTGAAGCATTACGCCATTTGGTTTGAAAGACTGCGAAAGATTTCGAAACATTTTGTCTGGCTGGTTTGAATAGTTTTGAAAAGCACTGTACTACAATTACTTCTTTTTATTTTTTTATTTCTTAAGCAACTATTAGCAACTATTAGCGACATTTTTTTTTCTGGTTCAATTCTTGTGGCTTTGATCTACTAATGACCTTTCGCCAATATATCAGAATCTGGTGGAATATTTGGGAATGCAGTTGCTTCTTTCAATTCATAGTAGATCTGACGCTATCTTTCACAATCCCGTCCAGCTCGCCAAGGTTCATTACACGATGCCACAATCCCACTTCTAAGGGTTCATTGCATCCTCACAATCCAGAGGCTAGCATGGGGTTCATTACTGGATACATTCAGACCACCACAAATCACAAGAGAATCCTTGCCTTTCCCCAATCTCTCACTTTCATCTGCTATATCAGTTAGTATATTTCATTACAACCACAATTATCCAAGTCTTTCCTTTTTCTATTCTTTTTTTCTTTTTTTCTTTAACAATGAAAATATTTAGTCTATTGTATTCATCTTGTCAGTCAGTCTTCTTTGTCAGTCCAGGTCACTCAAGTAGTCATTGAGTAGGTCATAGTCCTAATCATTTTTGTCTCCTTACTCCATGGGACTCGAAGATATGTCTTAATAATCTCAGACTCACTTCACCAAAAGCTGCAACAGTTGGAGAGTTTTGCTCACCACCTTGTAGAGAGCCCTGATCCGGTCCAATTTTTGCAGCAAGACATCGTAAGCACTCAAGTGAATACACTCTTCGAAAAAGTCGCCTTGGTCCTCAATATCAGCACAGCAAATCACGTTCTTCAATTTTTTGGGGGTTAGGGGCTTCTTGCCTAGCTCTTAAACTGGTGGAACTGGTCCATATACTTTTCCTTTAGTTCACAAGCCTCTATGTGGCCACGAATTACATTCGCCAAACTCGCAGTGAAGCCAGATTTAATCTTTTCAATGTTACTCTTAGCACTTCGGTCCATTTCCTCCATTGATTCCAAGTCTTCCATTATTGCGCAAAGTCTGTGCTCGTAGTCATCAAAGTTCGCGTCACTGTTACCAGTGTTGGCCATGTCAGTGCACACTTTCACAAAGACTTCACCAGTGGCCTGGAGATTTTCAACTATTGAATGAATGTATGTTTAAATTCGATCATGGAAATCAAACTGCGCTGAGAATTTCTTTTTGCACTGATTCATGAAGGCATCCTGTGCTCGCACTAATTGCAAGTGCGAAAGCTGCTTAGTGCATGGCCCCAGCACAAGCAGAGGCAAGTCTTGAGCCATGTCCAGCTTTGAAACACCCATGAAAGTGGGAGCTGGGCTAAAATTAGCATTTCTAATCATAGGATTCTTAATCTCTTCGAATCTCATTGATTCCTGCTTTGCCACGCTCACCACAAGTCTCAAGTAGCCCAAGTACTCATTGATTTTGTTATCGCACTCGGTCTTGCAGAGGAACTTCAAGTCCATGCTAAGACATTGTAGCTCGAAGGTATCTTTGTTGAGACTAGGCACTAAGATGGCTTCCATATCAAGCTGAACCCACAATTGGCTTTTGGGTTTGTGGAGCCAGTTGTCTAATTGTGATCCAGATGCGATCGCCCTGGAAATCTTCTTGACAGTGCGAGAGGGAGCAGACTTTCCAGGTAAGACAATCTTTTGTGAAATCTTTGTAGGAGCAGTAAACTTTGTAGAGGCAGCAAGCTTTGTAGGAATTTTCATTTCCAACTTCTTACCAGTTACTTCTGGCACTGGTTTTCCACTCAATGCGACCTTGAGATCTGAGGCCCGACATGGGCCAATAGTGTTTGCCTTTTTCGTTTGGTCAAAAAAATTGGTTTTATGAATAGAGAATGCTGGATCGCTTTTGAAACTGGCGAAAGTGAAAGATTTTGTGGCATCTTGTCTCACTTTCAGTAAGGGGAGTTGAGGAATGACATTCTCAATCTCGGCTATGAACTTGTCGCCATGATCCGAGACGGAACTGTTGGCAACTGAATTTAATGTGAGTAGCTTTTCGGGCACGAGGAATGACTCAGCAGCATTGACTGGTGCTTTGAGACGGGGACTTCGACTGTTTTGAGTTCGTTCAGGAATACTGGTTTCCAAGAATCTGACTATACTCGGGGGAGGCAGAAATTTTGAAGCCGTAATGGCATGTGATTCAATCCATTGCTTCAATGCATTATTTGACAGATGAAGATCGACTTGGTTTGAACGCTTAATGTCAAACCCATTCCTCTGTTCAATTTCCTTGTTGAGTTGGGCGCGAGACTTTGAGAGCTCATATTTATCTTTGAGATAAGCGCTTTCCAAAGAGTCCAGCTGTGCAGAATCAGAGAAAATGCTGTTGCATGGATCTAGGTTGGTGTCATTCCAGTTGACCAAGTCCTCGCTTACTCTTTTGCAACCTTTTGCAACCCACTCTTAAAAAAAACACTCTGAGCACGCATCTCCGCGAGTCGCGGAGATGCGACGTACTCGCTGGTTTTCAACTGGACGCTCACCCAAATTGCAGACTGATCTTCTTTGAATGTAGCATGCATTGTACTTTTTCCGAAGTGCGATCTTATCGAAGATTTTGCTCCATTTCTTGGTTGTTTGGAAGGGGGCCACATGCTTGTTCTGTTGCTTCTTGAGATTCTTGGGCATTGGGCCGTTTTCGCACCCAGTCCGGGTGCGGAAGGCATTTCCTTTTTGAACAAGGCAAAACGTTTAGCCAGCAACAAGCCCCGGAATTTTTTCGTGAAGGTGAGTTTTGAGTTTAATAAAGCCAATGCTGATGGAGGTGTATTTAAATTCACCTTTTTTGGTGGTTCTTCGCTACTCAAAGTGCTAAAAACTCATCTATATGAGCAAGTAGTAGGAATAAAATCCAGAGATTCAGGAGATTCATGGATGGAACTAACATAAGAATCCAATTTAGTGAGACAATTGTAGATCTTTGCATATGAGCTATCTGTATTAGATTCATGATATGCCACTAAGCTTTCGTATTGCTTTTTTGAATGGTCGTACTTTCCACGCTTTGTGGTAACGAAATTTGGGTCATTCTGGTCCATAGTTACATGGTTAGAATTTCTTATCTGGTCTCGAAGTGCCAAAGACAAAGTATTCTTCGCTCGAACATAAAGGCAAAGTTTAGTAAGGAGTTGGAACAAGAGGGTAGTTTACATAAGTTCGTGAGAAAAACTCGGCAAGATCTCAAAAACGAAATAAAATGATCGAGAAACCTCAGAAAAGAAAACTCTTGAATGAAGATTAAATTTAAAGTAGAAATTTTAGATCATGACCAATTTTGTTTTAGTTGGAGGCTTGTTTGACTTAATATAATCAGAGGTTTCAGCTTTCTAAAGTAAGTTCCTATCCTCATAATATCTAGAGTGCTGGATTCTATGGAGCCGCTCAAATATTTAACCCCTACAAACTGAAGAGATATCTACAAAGAGTCTTTTTGAGAAGGGCCAGCTATTACAACTACGTATAAAACGATACTGCCACTGATAATTCAAACAAATTGCTTTGTTCTATATTTCAACTTCTATGATTTGAATTGTGGTAGAAAGTTGAAACTTTTTTCAATTCTAGCAACATCTCACCCTATAGGCATCATCTTAAACGTGAGTGATTACTGATATGGACGCTGTGAAACTTTGTTTTGTGTTAATTTAGTTGGCTCATTTTTATCGATGCAAGATGCAGTTTGAATAGTAAACAAAATGTTCTTCACTCTCTGTAGGTAAATATTTTCGGCAATATGGAACTGAAATTGTTTATTCGTGGATGGTTCCCCAAGAAAATTTTTTGATAATGCTATTGACTTAGACACGGCGTATGAAGAAGATAATGGTGAGTGAGGTTAGACCTCATGCCTTAGAAGATGAAAGACGAATCGATGGATCTGCACGAATTCTGATCAGCTAGCATGGTTCTATTCATTCATGGAGGCAGGTGCTACAAATTGGGACTCTAACACTATAAAGACAAATGGGAACAATCGAGTATACTCCGAAAACAGGCAACAGTAATCTTTCTAGCTTACAGCCCTTTTACTGAAAGAATAGACACAAGGTTGCTTAGATTCGCTATTTTAGTCCAGTACACATACACTTGTTTGCCTAAGGCAGTTGAGAGTGTATCGGTGATATGCCCGTATTGGTTGCAGGCACATTTTGATTATACATATTATATCCTTTAAAATGAAACCTAAAATTCATAGTAGTTAGTCAAGTTTATTTTGAGTATCTTCTGGAGATCATTAGAGAGGGCTCATTCTTCTATATCGACCATGATATTTTGATGATAAACTTAAAAAGTTTGAAGACATGGAGACAGACTTTATTGAGCCGTCTTCAGTTTCAATGACAGAGAACAAAATACCTGAGTAGAAATAATTAGGAATTGATGCAACTTGAGGTCATCAATGTCATAACTTCGTCGTAATTGCAACTCCAAGCGCGTAATCAATAGAGTTCTGGCACAATTCTTTCTTGCGATGTAACATTTGTGCGCGCAGTGTCTTAAGAATGAATAATATGCAGTACTGATAATTTTTCTCGATTCGATGCACTCTCCTTCCGACTGTTGTACATTCAAAAACAAAGGTGGATATAGTCACGCAAACAAAGAACAACAAACTTGTTTTCGCCATTAAGCTACCGGCATTACTATAGATTAAAAGAAAGATAAATTTTTTCAATGAACTCGGAAGTCGCTACGACATTGAACAACTTGCTTCAAGGCTTGATGTCGTCAGACAACTCCTTGCGCTCGGCAGCTGAAAAATCATTTGAATCCGAGTGGAGGGAAGAGCTGAGAATTGGCCCCCTTCTAATTTTTTTGGCTCAAAACGCTGTCAACGGTGCTGATGACCTATCCAAGTCATTTTCGGCTGTTCTTTTTAGACGTACCGCCATCAGGTCGCCAAAAGCATATAACAGCATTAGCGACAGAACTATAGGAGTCTTAGATGAAGGATCGAGAAAGACAATCAGAAATATTCTTCTTCAAGGCTTTGCATCAAATCAGTCGCCCCAAGTGAGAAGAAAAATCTCCGATGCTATTTCCGAAGTCGCCAAAGAGGATGGATCTCCATCAGGGAGTTGGCCAGACTTGGTACCTGCAATCATGCAAGCTGCAAGAAATTCAAATCCGAGCTTTCGTGAATCCGCTTTTCGAATCTTGTCATCTTCACCAGAAATAATCGAACAGAATATGGTTAATGGTGTTTTACCAGTATTTGAAGCTGGTTTTGCCGATGAAGATGATGAAGTCCGTATCATTGCTTGCACAGCCTTTGTTTCTTTCTTCCGTGAGCTTCCAAAGAAAACCTGGCAAATTTTGACACCTTTGTTGCCCTCATTATTGAATTCTTTGCCAAGATTTTTGGAAAACAGGCACGATGAAGCACTTTCTAACGTGTTACAGTCCTTGATAGACCTCGTTGAGCTTGCTCCAAAAATGTTCAAAAATATGTTTCCAACTATTATAGAATTTTGCTCTGGTGTTGCTAAGAACAAAGAGTTGGACTCCAACACAAGATTGTCTGCATTGGAACTATTGACGACTTTTTCGGAGACGTCTCCAGCAATGTGCAAACAGACTCCAAGCTACACCACCTCCATGGTATTAGTGAACTTATTGATGTTGACTGAAGTCAGCTTAGATGACGATGATGCAGCCGAATGGAATAACGATGACAACAGTGATGATTATGATGATGAACCTGAATATGATGCGGCTAGACAGTCTTTGGACCGAGTTGCGCTAAAGTTGGGTGGACGGGCTCTTGCTGAACCGTTGTTTCAGTATTTGCCTGCTATGACCCAATCCAATGATTGGAGGGAATGTTTCGCAGCATTGATGGCTTTGTCCTCAGCTGCTGAAGGTTGTCAAGATGTTTTGATCATTGAAATTCCCAGATTATTGGACATGGTATTGCCTACGTTGAATCATGAACACTCTAGGGTTCAGTATGCGTGCTGCAACGCATTAGGGCAGATGTCCACCGATTTCGCTGACGTGATACAGAGAACTTCCGGTGATAGAATTTTGCCGGCGTTGATCTCGAAGCTTACAAGTAAATCTGTGCCTAGAGTCCAAGCTCATGCTGCTGCTGCCTTAGTCAACTTTTCTGAGGCTGCCACAAAGGAAGTCTTGGAGCCCTACCTAGATACCTTGCTTAGTAATCTTTTGGGTCTATTACAGTCACCTAAAAGGTACGTTCAAGAACAGGTCCTTACAACCATTGCCATAATTGCTGATGCTGCAGGGCAAAAGTTCATTAAGTATCAAGATACTTTGCTCCCAATGTTGATTGGTTTTCTCACATCAGATCTCGGTCCCGAAAACAGAATGCTCACTGCAAAGTGCATTGAATGTGCAACGCTTATCGCAGTGGCTGTTGGAAGAGACAATTTTGCCCCTCACAGTCAAGCCTTGATTTCAGCTATGGGTGCTCTTCAAGAAACTATTGGTGATGTTGATGATCCAGTGAAACAGTACCTCGAGCAAGGATGGGGAAGAATTTGTCAGATTAGTGGAAAAGACTTTTTGGCTTATTTACCTGCTGTGTTGCCCCCTCTTATGACAACGGCCAAAGCTGCTCAAGACATCTCTCTCCTCGAAGAAGACGAAATTGAAGAGTTTAGCAACAATGAGGAATGGGATGTGATAAGCCTATCTGGAAAACTCATTGCAGTGCATACTGCCGCTCTCGATGACAAAGCTTCTGCTATGGATTTGTTGCGTCTTTATGCCACCCAATTAAAAGGCCTGTTTCTTCCTTGGGTTCAAGAAATTGCTCAAGATATTGCTCTTCCTGCTCTTGAGTTTTATTTGCACGATGGAGTGAGAGGCTCTGCATCATTAGCTTTAGCCGCATTATTGCAATGTACAATTGATGGCACCTCAAATGATTCCGTGGAAACGTTAACTATTTGGTCCTCGATTTGCTCTAAACTAGTTGAAGCGATAACTAATGACCCAGTACCTGAATTGCTCGTCGCTTACTATGGTACTTTAGTTCAATGCGTTGATTCTTTGGGGGCAAACTCATTGTCTCAAGAACAATTACGCGCCATAGCAAAAGCTTTGGCTCTGAACATGACTGGAATTTACGAGAGAATCAAGCAGAGAGAGAATGAAGATGATGAGTTTCAAGAGGATATCAGTGATGATGATGATGAGTACACTGATGAAGAGCTTCTCGATGAGATTAATAAGGCTGTATCAGCACTCTTCAAGAATGCAAAATCGAGTTTTTTGAATGAGTACCAGCACCACTTGGCCACTCTCATTTCTTCTTTCATTTCTGATGAAAACCCACACATCAAGATATGCGCCTTGTGTATTATCTGTGAAGTTTTGGAACATTGTGGTAATGAATCTGACCAAACTTCCTACCTCACATACGTGGTTTCTGAATGTTTAAATTCAGCAAATGCAAATATCCGGCAGGTGTCTGCATATGCAATTGGTATCGCTGCGCAGCATGGTGGTCCAAAGTACGGTCAGATTTGCATCACTTCTTTACCTGCTCTTTTGAATATTGCAACGTTTCAAGATGCTAGATCCGAGGAGAATGTGCATGCTACTGAGAATTGCCTCGCAGCGATAGCAAAGATTTGTCGCAGCTGTAACTCCTTAGTTCCTGATTTAGACAAAGTGTTGGCCCAATGGGTAACTGCTCTTCCAGTTGTCAACGATGATGAAGCAGCATCCTTCGTCTACGATTTTCTTGCAGATTTAGTACAAAGTGAACATCCTGCTACTCAAGGTCAATATTCAAAAATTATTGATTCCGTGTTCCAGGCATTAGCAAGTCATGCTCTTAACGGAGAACCTGTTCAAAAAATTGTGACCGTGACTCGTGCTCTTATAGGAACTTTACCTCAAGAAAAAGCTGTCGAGATCATGCGTCCTTATTCAAGTTTAGCAAACGTTACTAAGTACTTTTCATAATTTACTTAGTATGCCTTTTCAAAGGCTCTATTGCTAACTCAACGTTACTTTTAACCTTTAAAGTTACATACACTGAGTTACTTTATGTGCTATTGAAGAAGATGAAGAAACCAACCTATTAAATTTTATATGTTTCCAAATGTCTCGCCATAAGTCTCGTGTAGTTTCTTAATTTTTACTATGAAAAAAGATGCGATCAAAGCGTTGTTGTAGTTTCGTTCCTGCGTAGTCGCGGATACCACACGCAGTCACAATTACATTGTCTTTCTTAAAGTGGTAAATCCAACATGTCCGGACAAATTAGCCCCCATGAATCAGTATCCAAGGAGCCAATGAATAGAAGTGCATCCATGAGTACTATAGAGAGTAGCGTCACCCGGCTTTTAGTGTCTACGAAACATCTTCTCGAAAGTCTCACGCAATGGGCTAGGCAAGAGGAAGACGACAAATTTGTGTCAGATGCTTATGTGAAATTAGGGAATGATTTCAGAGCTGCTGCTAAAGCATTTACAAATGCAGGTGTTGATATATCGGATGTCGGTGATGTGCCCAAAGCTCTCCGAATTGTTTTAGAATCTGCCTTGAGTGAAGCTCCCACTCAAGAAAATTTGGATAGATTTCTTCCAAACATTAGGAAAATCATCGTTAACTTGCTTCTGAACTTGAAAGTGAAACAAACAAAAGCCAAGGAACTAGCTGCAGAACTCGCTTCACAGCAATCACAACGCATTTTATCAGCGAGTACTTCTGATGCCAACTCAAATGTCAAAGAAGGTAAAAAGCTGAGCTTGTCCAAAAGATCAAAGTTGTTGACCGAGCTGCAAATAAAGTCCCAAACTGAACCAAATGACAGATCACAGGAGTATCCGACAGATAATGCAATTTCAGATTCAAGTGAGGCATTGGCAAAGCTTCAAAAAGGAAACGTTTTACTGAGACGGGCTTCTAAGAGGTTCAGCGCTTATCAATTTGCCAAACTCACAAACTTCAATACCTCTCAATTGCCTAAAATTTCAGCTGAGCTTAAAATCCCACAATCTAGTGACTCTAAAGATTCGACACATGTCCTGGAAGCCGAAAAATCAACTGAATCATCTTGCAATGACGCCAATTACATTTTCTTGCGTCTTGATGAGCAAACTAAAAAAGTCTATGTTGATTTACCGCTATCTTTGGCAACTTTAAGGCTTCTATTTGTGGAAAAATTTGCATATTCTCCTGGAAGCTCTACCTTTCCCGATATTTATATTTTGGATACTCAAACGGGGGTGTCCTTTGAATTAGAAGAGCATTCCATCGGGAGTGAAATAAAGCTCGGATCGCTTCTACTACTCAAAAATACCAATACTGATGCCAACTATGAAAAGCTCAAACTGTTGGAGGACAAAGTTGAAAATTTGGATTTGAAAATTGATAGTGCAGTGTCAAAAATTATTTCACAAGTTGGAGAGTCTATTTCGTCTAAAAGCTTGAATCATCCCGTCAATGCTAGTTCAAATGTTGATGATCTGTCTCAAGGAGAAAAAGCTAGAAATTTGACTTACTTTAAAGAATTGCAATCCCTACACATAGAGGTTAATTCCTTGAAACAGGCTCAATCTTCCCGTAACCAGAAAATTCGAGATTCTATCAATAGTTTTTGCTCTGAGCTACGGGTTTTGAAAGAAAAGTTCTTGGAGGAGAGTTCGTCAGGAACCAATAGAACATTTATGGATGAGAGCTATGCAAAACTTTCGGAGGATTCGGACTCATTACTAACTAGAGTTGATGATTTACAAGATATGATGGAAGCACTTCGGAAGGATGTCGCTCAAAGAGGTGTGAGATTAGGACCGAAACAACTTAAATCCACATTCAAGGAGATCGAAGAAGCCAAGTCCTTACTCGATAGTCTCTGCAATTACATAAGAGAAGGAAAACCAACCTGGAAAAAAGTATGGGAGTCCGAACTTGACAAGGTATGTGAAGAGCAACAATTTTTCAATCTACAAGACGATTTGACCCGTGACCTAGACGAGGATATCAAAAAGATAAAAGAAACCTTCGATCTCATAGAGAGATGCAGTTTGGAGCAGAGCAAACAGACAGTGCGGAAAAATGCATTTTCAAACAGAATTAATATAACGGAGCCAGGTGAAAGCATACTAAACGTGAGGGATGCTGTTCTTCAAGAAGTCGCGGTTCTTGTCCCGGATCATGATCTGAGATTGGATGCTATTGCTAAAGCCGAAAAGGCTAGAGAGAAAGAACGGCAAATTATGGAAGTTTCACCTTTTCAAGAAGAACTTGGTGAATTTGTGGGCGACAACAAACTCAAGAAATCCGGGGGTATTGAAGAACTCGAAAAGAGACGGCAACTTAAGGATGCAGAAAACTTTAAAAACTCTTTCGGTTTGGTTTAATTGAATTTAAGCAAGAAGATATTGAAGCCGATGCATTGAAAGCCCTTCCTTCGCTGTATATGAAGCAATTTCATTCCAAGTAACTTTAAAAATATAATCAGAGAATGAAGATTCTCCGTTTATTTTTTTAAACTCGTGAACGACAATGGAAATCATTTCGCAAAAGAAGGTTTCAAGTTTAGTTGTCATTTCTGAGTCTCGATATCCAGTGTGAAATTCAGACATTGCGGAATGAATAATCGGTGTAATTGTTTTTGAAACATTTGCAACAACGACATCAATACTCAGTAAATTCAAATCAAGTAAGTAACTCGATAATTTAAGTTTGAACCTCCATTTAAGGTAGACCAAAATGGCTTCAAATGACCTCTTTGTCTTATTTGATAGGGCCACTCGTTGCGAGTCGCATCTGCGAATACTCAAGTCTTTCAATCCTATCTGAAGGCCCAAGAAATGAGTAGTCGAGTTTTCCGATGATTCTGAAGAGATCATGTGACATTTTTCTTGATGAACAAATGCTCCGTAATTTTGAGCTTCGATAGAATTGGCCCGGCTCATTATCATATCGCAATCGGTTTTTTTGGTAGATATGAATAAGAAATCGTCTGCTAATCTCAAAAGAAGAGATGTTTCAAATTCATTTTTTTTCTCAGATGTAAGAACATTATTGACAAGAGCATCGTAAACAATATCACATAATGTTTCCAGTAGTGGGAGTCCCTGAAACACGCCTATAGTTCTTTTGAAATGCTTTTGCCCCAACTCTGGAATTCTCATAACTGACTCAAGCACTTGATTTCTGACAACGTCTAGTATGTCGTCTTTTGAAAATTTAAAAACTCTTGCTTTCTCTATGAAGCCCTCTTTAGCTTTAATTTTGGCTGGTTTGTATCTGTAAAAATCGAGCTCTTCAACATTTTTTCTTTGTTTAATTGATGAGCGGGCCCTCTTATATATCTTGGTATTTTTAGATCTCGAAGAATATTGTAGATACCTCTTGACTATGAACTCTTCTTGAATGTGCTCACTTTTAAACAAATCCTCTATGCAGCTGATAATCTTAGCCTGATTGAGGTTGTCATAGCATTGCTTCATGTCAAACTGAACCCCGAATAAAATGGGAATTTTTCCCTCATTAAAACTCAATAATCTGTTTTTAAAAAGACTTATTTGCATACCAACATCTCTCACTGAATAACATTTCGGGTGTATTTTGTGGTGAACGTTGATCTTTTTCGCCTGTTGAAATCTGAGAACGTCTCGAATTGGGCGAATGAAATTGAACTCGTGATTTTTGAACGCACGCCTGCCTTTCTCGTCGTCGAAATCTTTAACCTCAGCAATACAACTCACTCTTTTGCGTGGTACACACAAAGGCCTGAAGTCAGATTTTTTTGGAACCAATCTCAAGACTCCAAAATTTAACTCAGCTTTGTGACTTTCGAGCTCATCGTGTTCAGAGACCTCGTATAAGTACTTCTCGCTGTACCTCGTCAACCATGAAGTTGTTAAGTCCCTCCATACACTGTGAAGGAAAAACGAGGCTCTGATACCACAATTAGTGGTGTCGTTTACATTCGCAGTGACATACCAGAAATTGTTTACAACTGACGTCAAAAATTTTGTGTAAATCCATCTCATAAATTTTTGCAATGTAATTCTTCTCATTGCTAAATCCTGCAATGAACTTATCGAGTCGGATTTGCCTAGCCATTTGATGGAACTAAGTTTCATTGCTGAAACGACCTTATCCAAATCCATAGGGTCATTCTGTGACGTCTTCAAAAACTTTACAAATGTGTTTTTCATAAGCTTTTGATTTTCTCTGCATCCAAATGTATCGTGGGGAAAAATTATACCCGTGACTTGTATAACAAAGTGAGAAACTTCATCAAAAGGAGTACTGTTATCGAAAATTTTGTCAGACTTTCTTTGTGTAAGAACATTTTCCAAAATTGAAGAGTAATCAATATTTGCCTCATTTTGACACATCTTTTGAAGTAATTGCTGAAGTTTTCTGTATTTTTTTGGCGTGTTCCGAGGCTCTTTATTATATTCTAATATTGAGTATAGGATTTTCTTGGAATCTGTCGTGATGAGTCGAGTCCGAAGAGTTGAAGGGCGCCACCTGTAATACGTTTGGAAGATTCTAAATATCTTTTTGTCAATATGTGATTTATGGCTCTGTGAATCGTGCAGAGGTAGGAACAAAAGGTTTGACTTCGTTTGTTTGAAACACGACAGAGCAGAAAGCAATTTGAGGAAGTTCTGACGTCCAATGTAGAGACAAAGAGTCTCCCAATTATAGTGCTTCAACTGACTGCAAAGAAAACTTGTCTCACAAACATTATGACTGTTTGATTTCGACACCAAACCAGTTTTTTTTAATATGCATTCGACGAATTCCAGGTATGAATATGTGTTTTCCTCTTGATTGCTTATATCGACAAAGGGAACCAACTCTTTCCTTAGTTCTACCGATGTTTGGTTCAAAAAATTCTCAAAGGAGGGGTCTTTAAGTTCTATTCCATCTTGCGTATGAAGGCTAGTTACCCTTCGTTGAATTCCTAGCTCAACTAAAACCCGCCTCAAAGGCTTGACCTCAGACATGCGAGGAATGTATACTTTCATACTTTACGCGAAAAAAGATACTTGTTCGACACTAACATGGAATTTAGTAATGGGTAAATTAAAAGTACCTGCCAACGTCAATTTACAGGATTCAACGATTGCCAATTGTTTGAAACAGATCAAGCGCTCAAATTGTCAACATCGGCCTAGCAATGACCCCTTGACAACTGAAGTATGGGTTTGTGATGTTTCTCCTCAGCAAACTAAGGCTATCGTGAATTTCATCGAAAATTTTTTGAAACCGCTTGATAATTCTGATTACAGTCACATCAAAAGATTCAAAAAGCTGTCTATTGGAGATTTAACCTACATTACGTCAGTTCTATGTTCAGTACATGCAATAAGCCATAAGCTGTTTGTTTTGGATCTTCTAAGAAGGGAATTTGATCCAGACTTTGACGAGGATCACTTGCGGAAGCACGAAATCCCCATCGAAATTCCCTACACAAAAGAGGTTGCATTGAAATGGAGTGATAAATTTTGGCCACTTTCTTGGAAAGGAAATCCTAATCATCAACAGCTTGTCACAGCTAAGTTCCACATAGAAGATGAACGAAGATTAATAGCGTTACTCATTCAAAAGGCCAAATCGAGCAAGCGTGTGGTAACTATAATCGCCAATAAAGACTTCCAAGAAGATAGCATTAAAATTCTTGAGATAGCATATGATGAGAGTCATCAGAATATCTTACTACACAGCACAATGAGTGCAATTTCAGCAATAGCGAAATCTGAATTGTCTTCGAGACGCAATGTAGTAGAGAGTTTCAATCTGGGGTACTTGTGTCATAATTTATTAGTCTATACTACCCATGAACCTTGCACCATGTGCGCCATGGCCCTAGTGCACTCACGAGTTGGGCAGCTAATTTACGTTTGGAAGCATCCACTAGGCGCTGTTGAGACTTCACATTATATTGGAGACAGAAATGATCTTAATTGGACATTCGATATTTGGAGGTGGGTGGGGCCTGAAAGCAACGAAGAATTGAAGTGGGCCGCTGAGATATGCCCCTAGCTTTTCTTAAATAAATGAATACATTTCTTAGAAGGAACACACTCTAAAAAATCAGAACTAGGAAGGGTTTCTAAATCCGAGAGACGATCTCCCAGATCGCTTAGTCTTTGATCCATTTCTCGAAGATTATGCTTAGTGTCTCCTTTCATTAAGTCGAGGTGAGTTTTACCTAACTCAACTGCAATCGATAAATCTTCAATTAGATCCACCAATGAGAACTGAATAAAATTTTCCTTTTCTGAGCCTGAGCGCTTGAATGAATGAAGGCTGGTTTCGGCGTTTGATTTGGCATTTGTAACTGCAGTGGTACGTTGCTTCTCTATAATTAGATATAGTTCATGTGCTATTTCTGAATTCATGTCATGTCTAAACTCTTTAAGAAATCTCTCGACAGAATATACAGAATCAAAACTTGACTCATCCAGTAGTTTATTTAATATTGTTTGACTGTTCATTTGTAGTAAACAAGATGAGGAACAGTCGTGCAGGTACCTACTTGAAGGGAACGCGATTTTTCGTGCTCACTCAGACGCAATGTTTATGAACTTGAAAGTATCAATGTCTTTAACTTATCAAAACCATGCCTTCAACCCGCAAGCGCTCAGTACTGGTCTTACTTCTAGATTAAGTAAGGACCTGGAAAATGCCCTTATAGTTACAAATGTTCCCCAAGAAAGGTCTGCGAAGAGGAATGCTCAACAAATTAATTATGCAGAGTTTGACAATGTTAATGAGGATTTCGACTATGAGGAAGAAGCCAATCAAATCACTCCATTTTCGATAGCAAACACGAGTAATTCGACTGCTGTTCAAAAGCATTTGTTGAAGCCCGCTAGAACTTTTCGTGCTACGGAGAATGAGAGCGAGACTGATTTGTCTAATATTTCGTCAGCTGATGTTCTCATTCCGATAAAATTAAATATTGAGTACAATGGAGGAACTTCAAAATTGGTTGACTTTTTCATGTGGAATATCGGGGAGTCACTTGTCTCGCCAGAAAGATTTGCAAGTCTACTCTGTGGAGAATTAGAGCTCCCCCAACTGGTTCACCTGGAAATCGTTGACTCGATCAACAAGCAAATCGAAGACTACAACTTTGTAGCGAGCTTGCAATTACCCGCAAACGGAGAATTCCATGTAATTGTGGATTTGTCAGTCAACTTGGATAAGAAATTGTACGCTGATAAATTTGAATGGGATCTTAAGCAAAATGATATTACTCCCGAAGAATTCGCAGAAATAGTTGTGTCTGATATGGGATTGAGCTTAGAGTTCAAACCTGCTATCGCACACAGCCTCCACGAAATGATTTTAAGATTGAAAAAAGAAATAGCGGACGGATCTTACAACCACGACCTTCACAAGTATCAACAGTTGGCTGGACTTATTTTCGAGAAAAATATCCGCATACGGACTGATAGTAGTATCCACAATGGTAATGCTGTTTGGGAACCTTTCATTGAGATATTGAGTCCTTGGGAGATTGAAAAGAGAGAGATTGAGAGGGAAAGAAGTTCTAGGCGACTTAAGCGAGAAAATATGAGAAGAGAGGTTGATGATTATAATGGTTCTAAAAGACGTGCGACTACAAGACGAAGATTGGATGATGACTTAAGATTTTAGACTATTGCAGCATAGTGAGCTGTAACTATACACAGGATAAACAACAGCAATTTTCAGCGCAGTAATTAACGCATGCGGAGTAGCAAATAGAGAGTACTGAAGACAACAGATACAAGTTCATGGAAAACACTAGCAATACCACACCTTCACATCATTTAGAATCCCCGATTGAAAATGACGACGTCACCGCGATCCTTCAAATAAATCAAGATATCATAAGTGGTCAAGGGGGACCCGAGTCCAGCAACAAAAGAATAATATTACAGAAGTTCACGATTTACAATTCTTGCCACACTATGTACATAGTAGGCAGCAATGCTAAAGAAAGCCTTTTTAGAATCATTGAAATATCTTGTGAAGCTGACAGTGATTTTGCCCTAACTTTGCTTGAGGATAAAAGTTACTTCTATACACGCAAAGATATGGCCGAATTGCTTGATGGACTAAATGAATCGATTGAGGGTGGAATTCATCGAATAACTCAAGCATTTGGTCTCTTGGGTTTTATAAAATTTACTAGAGGATATTATTTGTCTGTTATCACCAAATGCAGTCAAGTGGCTGTCTTGGGAGGGCACTTTATTTATCATGTTGACGAAACTAAATTAATCCCTCTTGAATTTAATTACAGGCGTCCAGAAAAGTATAGCGATGAAGACAGACTCTTATCTATTTTTAAATACTTGGATTTAGGAAAGACTTTTTATTTTAGCTACACGTACGACGTCACTAATTCGTTACAAACAAATATTCTCAGACAGAGAACAGATACTTCCATGTATCGTGATTCTAATAAGAAACCAAACATAGGAGGTACGGGAGTGAATGAGCGGTTCATTTGGAACAATTTGCTTTTAAAACCAATTCTTAACCAAGTGGATTTTGCCGCATTTGACTGGTTTCAACCAATCATCCATGGATTCGTTGATCAGGCTAATATTTCAATTTATGGGCGGAAGATTTACATCACAATAATTGCTCGAAGATCCCATCATTTTGCAGGAGCAAGGTTTTTGAAGAGAGGTGTTAATGATACTGGAAATGTGGCAAACGAAGTGGAAACTGAGCAAATTGTCTCGGATATGTTGACATCATCTTTCCATGACCCTAAACATGGTTTTTACAAAAATTCAAGATACACAAGTTTTGTTCAACATCGTGGGTCAATTCCTCTATATTGGACACAGGATTTGAACAGATTACCAAAACCTCCAATTGAAATCAACTTGTCCGACCCTTTCTACCAGAGCTCAGGCATACACTTCAACAATTTATTTCAAAGATATGGACAGCCAATAATAATCTTAAATTTGATCAAAACTAAAGAAAAGCAACCCCGGGAGCTGAAATTGAATCATCATTTTGAAAACTGCATTAAGTATTTAAACCAGTTCTTGCCAAAGGACAAAATGCTTATCTATCAGTCTTTTGATATGTCTAAGCATTCAAAAAAGAACCTTGATGTGATATCACCATTGCAAGACATCGCAAAAGAAGCAATAAGAAAAACGGGATTTTTTCACAACGGTCACGATCTTAATTCCACGAAAATACAACAAGGAGTTGTTAGAACAAATTGCATCGATTGTCTAGATCGTACAAATGCTGCTCAATTCATTATTTGCAAAGAGGCCCTCTCGCAACAGTTACAAAGTCTTGGATTCATATCTCTGTTGACAGATTTGGATTATGACTCTGACCTAATCAATATCCTCACGGAAATTTTCCATGACCATGGGGATACCATAGCAGTGCAATACGGAGGCTCGAATTTAGTTAACACAATGGATTCATACCGAAGAATCAACCAGTGGTCCTCTCATACCAGAGATATGCTTAATAGCATCAAGAGAATTTACTCCAACTCTTTTATGGACCTGATACGTCAAGAAGCCATTAATCTATTTCTCGGCAATTATGTGTATGATCCAGATAAATTGAAATTGTGGGAGATGCAGAACGATTATTACCTTCACAATCAAAACTCGCAACAAAACGCCCTTACTAAAACCAGTTACAAAGTATGGTTCAACATGAACTTTTTAAGATCAAGAGCGGAGTTAATTGACAAAGAGCTACACTCATCTGTTCTCAAACGGTCAGAGCAACAAGAAGCGAATGATTTTTGGTTTAATGAATGCTATGGATCACGGAATTTTCAATCTTTTTTGGAGCTTTTCCAGTTCAACATGAACTCAAATGTTCGCTACTTTCCTTCAAACTCCAGTATCATCGCAAAAAATTTCGACTATAGTCCTTTTGAAAGCAGGAAACCTTACTTCAAAAAAACAGTCCATGAAGACAATAGGGAACAATACGATACAGATTTAGTAATCAAAGAAGATAAAGCACGCACTGAACAACATGATGAACTTCCCAATGGCAACCATCAGTTGAATGATTCTGAAGCGGACTCTCCTTTGAAACCTGAGAATTACAACGGCAATAACACGAAGGCGTTGAAATTGTTCTTGCAATCCCGATTGAGCCAACTTGCGGGTTTTAGATCTGATAAATTACTGCAGAAAAATGTGCTGGAGGAAGACGATTCCAGTCATACTTTAAGAAGTGAATGTGACCAAGATTTATCAGTGAGCGATGCTGATTTGCTGATATACAAGGCTCAATTCCAATTAGCACACATTCCTTGCTCCGCGTCCATATTTTATACACAGCGAAGAAAACTTGAAACCTCTGATCTGGATTTGAAGGTGTACTTAAACGCATCAAAGTTTGAGACAAAGTCATATCTTCCAGATATTGACAGTCAGTTGTACTATGCCTACACATCGCAGCTATATTAGCCAACACTCCAAGGTTCTTATTATCACACACTCAACTGACATGTATAAAAATACAAAATACTCCCAAAAATCGTGCCAAAAAAAATTCAGTCACATTCACTACGCATTAACATTAATGATGCTATACGGGCCTATCATGTTTGCAACAGAAAACTTCCAAAATCTTAAGTATAATACTTCAACACTTACAAGACAGAAAAGAATCTAGATAAACAAGTTATGCAAAAAAAAAAACCCAATAAATTTATTACATTCGCATACGAAACACATCTTTCTATAGAATATACCCAGTAGAATGACCAGCTATTACTTTGGGGACGACTGCATCATTTTTCTAAAACATCATTGCTTGCGATCCAGTTAAAAATTACTGACACAACGAACCAAACAAAACAATTCGATCCAATATTTTGTTACAGAGCAACCAATACTCATAAAAAATTCCCTTCGTAACTTTTCAGTAATCTTTGCATGAAGCATCCACACAATTAGGTGAGCCATTCATCGAATGACGTCTGTATATTTTATATAATATTGTTTATTTATGACCCTGACTACAAACACAGAGGCAAAAATTTTGAAGAATCAATAAATTCACCTTGCACTTTTATATAAAATACCATGGTCCTTTTTTGCTGCCTCAGAGAGTTGAAGAATTGCACGGCTAAACACCTAACAGATGATCCTGGACCGAGAGTTCCAAAGTATTAGTACAGTGTTTTTGAAAACTATTCAAACCAGTCCCACAAAATGTTTCGAACAAAGAAGATAGAATGATTCAAACCAGTGCGACAAAACAATTCCTACCAATAATTCAAAACGTTTCATACCTCTCCACTTCAGTTCCGTCCGTCCTAGCCATTCACTGGTACTGTAAGACTCCCAGATGTAGTACATATATGGCAATCTCCTGGATTTAAGATTTCCGAACATTGAATTCTGATGAAAGTTGGTGTAAAGAATTACGCCATTTGCTTTATGAGATTGAGAAGGCTTAAGAAACTTATTGAATCATTGATTTGTTTGATTGTGTCACGCTGCTTTGAATAGTTTTGAAAAATATCGTATATCATCTTTGATGCGAAAAAGCAAAATATCTTCCCTACATTCATATGCATGGAAAAATAGAAAATTGTATATTCGGCTTCTGAAAATAGAAATAAATACACATCTTCAGATAACTATACCCAAATGTAGTGACTACAAACTAGTCTTGGAATTCGGAGGGCAGTACTACCAAATATTGAGGGATCGGAAAAGATATACTATATTCATGGTTTTGACTTGTACACTTACGCAGCCTCAATATTGATACTCTAACAAGTCCATTATGGATAGTTTTTGTGTCAAATACGGTATATGGTGTCATCAGTAATCCTTCATCGTAGGCACGTGTGAAATAGAGTGTTTTTCCAAACTTTTCACGCGATTGCGACACAATTAATTCCACCAATGACTTGTAGAGGCTCGTACCCTTTCGCCCAGTTTCGCCAACGATAGAGTAAAACAGTGTGTCACACCATCCTCTTTATTCGAATTCAATATTTTAGATGTAAGTTTTGAGAAATGCCTCAAATATGAGTCTTCCGAGGCGGTGATCCGGCAGAACGAACGGAACTGGAATAGGCTGATACGAGGGCTTTTGGATATTCAATAAGGACCACTGTCCACACATAAGCATCCCCAAGATTTTTTAGGCATGAATGAGTACGACACTTTTCTACTCATCAATTAATATATTTTTGCTATTGTCATTAAATAATTGTGCTTCATTCATTTGATTAGTTTTGCAAAACATCATATACACTAAAACATTAATTATCACCAATATTTTTCGCTAGCTTATTTACTGTTTGTAAGTTCCTCGAGTTTGCAATGAGGGCTCAATTTCTGTATTGAGGGAATGGTTTTGCAAAAAAGCTATTCATTCAAAGAATGGAGGTATTCATTGAACTGATATTGTTGGTTTATTTTGCAACCTGCGATTTTTAGTCGAATAGGACTGATCCCGAATTCAATGAGCACGTTCTGGAATACAAAATGTTGTTATATATCCCTCAAAAACGTATTGGATTTGTTAAGATAATTTTCTGTAGAACATTTAGTATTCGGGTTTCAAATGTTACCGTTTGTCTCTAGTCTGAATCTAAAGTGAAATACAATTTGTATCTAGGGCAAAGCAAAGAGAGGAGTTATTTTGTCATCCTTTATGGAAAATGTTGCCTTTTATGTGTAGTAGTTTTGGTAGGCTTGTACTATTAATTAAAGAGAAAGTGAAAAGAACGGAGAAATGGATGGGGTTCGAGTGCTTCAATGATTCGTTTGTTTAATTTGACTTGACTTATGCTTTGCTTGCTTCAAGAATTTTGCATAGAACGCACCTGGAAAACGCAAGCTTGAAGAAGCTTACTCATCACGAAGTCTTGTGTGAAATTTAGGAGCTGGATGAAATGGAACTTGATTACGCTTTGTGGAATGTTGCTTGGAGTAGGACATTGGTTCACGCAAAATTGAATAGTTGATTTCGACTAATTGTGAAGATGGGGAAGGGGAGCATCGTGAGGTCTCTACAATTTGGAGGTGGATTGTCAATGCAATGACATCGTGATAGTCAGTATGCTGGAATTTTTCGGATTGCGCATCACCACCGACCCCGAAGAATCTACTGATTGCCGCCCTAGATTTGATGATTTTTTTTGCTTGAATTTTCCGAGTGGAAAAAGTGACGGGGAACGAGTATTAGTGATTGTTGTTGAGTATTAAGTTTTAGAGTTGGATTAGTTTCATCGGTAAAAGCTGTTGGATTTAATGTTGTATAGATATAGTATTATTAGTGGGTGTTAAAAATTGAATCAAACAAGCTCGGTGAAGTTGGTTAAAGTCCTACCAGTAAGGTTGAGCGGAGGAATGTTTTTTCAAATCTATGATCCTTAGCAAATTTTTTAATAATTTTTTTGACTTCTGAGTTTGTTTGATTTGGCTTATGTGGTTGCAAAATTTGTTTACGCTGTTTTTAGAATGTTCTTCTACGGGATTCAAAGCAGCTTGATATTTCAAGCCATACTAGGAAATTTTAAGGGAACAATATTTCAAAAGGTTACTCTTTTGAATATTTAATTAAGACTTGCCATAAAAAAAAACACGGAATCTTGTATCCGTTGTGTAGGAGTAGTTAAGTCAGTTTTTTCTCTATACAGTGTATTTCGAAATTATTTAAACGAATGTGGGGAAATGTTTCGTACTCCTTTGCATAGTCTTTGAATCTAAATGCTCACACCAACTTTCATTAGAATTCACTAATTAAAATGTTAAATCTGGAGGGTGCCGTATATGTAGTACATTTCGGGTCATTTGAGAGTCTTTCCATATTGATCAAGGTTTAAGATGGATGGAACTGGTGTGAAAGGGGTACGATACTTTTTGAGTTATTGTTTTGCTTATTTCGCTAGTGTGGTTTGAATCGTTTGATGGTGCGGGTTTGAATAGTTTCGAAAAACACTGTATATGTATTTGACACGAGCTGTTTGAAAGTGCTGGGTAAAGGTTTTATCCCGATTTTCATAATTCCGCTAGAATAGGTATTCGCCATTTTAATCCTTCTTTGTCATACGTATTGCTGTCCGAATTATAGTCACCGAAACGATTGATAAATTGCCGTTTTTGATAAACGGTATTGAATTTGAAATGCCTTTTATTGGTGGAATTGTTGAAAAAATACTCGGCATAGGCGAGTAGTTGTTCATCTTGATCCGCAAAGGTTAGATCGCTATCAAAATCAAAATGAAAATCGTATTCTGCGCGGATACAATCAGGGTCACCTGAACCATATTTTGAGTTGAGCGTCTGTTCGTCGCTATCTTGAACGTAATTGAGTGCCTTGTATAAGTTTTTTAATGGTAAATTAATGTACAATTTGTAGTTCGTTTCCAGGCAAGAGTAGTAAAGCAAATCGTAGTCATTGAAGATCATGGACGGCAGAGAGATGTCAATGAAATAAATACTGAAGCCTGATTTCAAGTAAAGCCCAATCTCTTCCATGGTGAGCTGAATCTTATGGAGTTTTTTATGGTCCAAGTCGCCGTTCGCGTAGCTAGAATTTATTGCTGGTAACTCAAACTCAGCAATTTTTAAGAAACAAAATTGATTTTTTGGGAGAATTTCTTTGATATTCGTTGGGGGGAAAAAGGTCATTATTCGGTCCGCTCCGTCAGGCATTTTATGTTTAATCTCGAATTTAGTGGTCCCAAGGCCATTTCCATGCTTAATAACTAGCCCAATATTCAAGTTGTATTTACCTGGAGCTAGCCAGATTGATTTATTGTATGAAAGCAAATAGGTTCGATTTATCTCCACATAATGGTTGTATACATAATTTGTCGGCTCGTCAATTTTATAGTCGGAGTATTCAGCGAATAGTCTTTTGTTTCGGAACAACGAATAGACATACCTCCATGAATCTTTGATGTATTCGGCGTTTAAAACATCTTCTAATTTAGAGGCCTCAACGTTCAGTATGTCTTTAAGTTCCAACCTTGATGCTATGACGTTTCTAGATTTAAATCGAAAAGAGTCTAGAGACTTTATATATGTGCGTAACCATGGATATATCTTAGCAACTATAATAGTTGCATCCTCTCCAAATGTTTTAGTTAATTTATCGAAGAAGAGCTCATTGTATAGGAGATAAAAATATGAATTTGTGAGCTTGAGGGAGCTGCTGGGACAAAGTTTGAGTAGTCTCACCTGGATCTCGGTAGGTAGCTCGGCTAGCATCATATACTTTGGGCGTAGTAAATAGTTTATCTTATCGTTATCCGCAATATGGGTATACTGTATACAGACTTTAGGACAATCACCTGAGCAATCGATTAAAGTATGGAATGCAAAAATATTTCGAATGTTTCATGCAATTTAAAGAAAAGTTTTTAGATATTCTAAAATATTCTTTATTCTCAAATCTAGCCCAAACAGTGGCATGATTAGTGAAGTTTACATTTCATAAATCCTTGGTAATTTCGCAATCACGTGATCGAATATTCTGGAAAGGTGATAGAGATACAAAACCTCCACCGGATTTCGTCCGCGGGATACACCTACTACTACAGCGATTTACAATGGCTACACATCCTACAGTTTTATGGGCTCAACGCTCTAGTGATTCAGAAGAAAGTAAGAATGTCTTGTTTCTTACTATCCAGGTACAAGATCCAATCAATGTGAAGCTTGATTTGAACAGTCAGTCATTGAAGTTCAACGCGGAGTCTTCGGATGGAGCTACTAAATACGAGTTGAATTTAGAATTCTTCGATGAAATTGACCCAGAAAAATCGCGGAGACGTGATTCCGGAAACAGCATCACGTTTGTTTTGCAAAAGAAAAAGGCTCAAGCTGAATTCTGGCCAAGACTTTTGAAAGACAAGTTGAAGTTGCATTACATCAAGACTGACTTTGATAAATGGGTTGATGAAGATGAGCAAGATGAGCATATAGAAGAGGATGACATGGCAAACATGATGGGTGGCCAAGGTGGCATGCCGGGAATGAGTGACATGGCAAGTATGATGGGTGGCCAAGGTGGCATGCCGGGAATGAGTGATATGGCAAGTATGATGGGTGGCCAAGGTGGAGCCGGCAATTTCGATATCTCTCAAATTCTTGCTAATAGTGGCGGAAATGGTGATTTGAGTGCCCTTGCTAGTCAATTGGGACAAAATGGACCTGAGGATGACGAGACTGAAACAGAGGAAGCTGAAGAGATCAAATGAAAGGAATTAAAAAGTCAAGTATATTTGAGCCAATAATTTACCGTGTCATTTGAAGCTCTTTCTGAAGTCTGCGTGACTTCTGAACTTCTTTTAACGTGAACCTTTACATGTTCTAGTTGTGTCAACCGTCCTAAAAGATAGAATAGTACTCTACCTGAAACTGATAATGCACAACAAGCAGTGTCAAGATCACAAAAACCATAAACAGCACAATTACCCCTATAAGTTGAAATTTTTTCCTTCACAAACTGTGTAACATGGCGATGACTCCCAAAATAAAGAAAACTTATTTTATCGAGAGAGTTAATATACGATATTGACAATTGCCTCAAAAAGATCTCCTTGCACGAATGTAAGGTCTCAGTATTCATGAATATGAACGTAACTGATTCAGAGGAGCTTGAGTCATTAAGAACGTTTTTGATGAAGATGGGCAACCCTTCAGCTGAAAGTCCTTCCATATAGGTTGGAGTAGCTGGGCAGCACGTAACCTAAGAAATGCGGTCGTGTGCGAACGTAAAAAAAATGATGAAAATATCTGACACATTCAAACAAGCATTGCACGCATGTTTAAAATTAGCCAAGCCCTCGGAAGAGTGCCAGTTTCTGTGGGTTTCAATCTTAGATTGGGTTCAACCTTAGCTGGAGAGCGTATTGGCTCGATCGATCTAGATCCTGATGCAGCACGCCAATTAAGAGAGAAAGCATTGGCGGAGGCACTCGCAAAGGAAGAAGAGGCATTAGTCAAGGAAAAAGCTTTACGTGAGTTGAAAGAAAAGACCAAACAGCAAATCAGCGAACTTAACTCAACCTCTACTTTTGAAATTGCTGATAGGCTCAAGACTTTACAAAATCAGTTGAATCTGTTGCCGCAGGATAAAACACGGCAATTAGATGAACAAATTGAGCAATTCTTGTTCGAAAGTATGAAGTTACCACCAAAGGAAGTGATTGGAAGGCCTTGGATAGAAAAATCAGACTGCATGAAATCTAGCATCACCGATGAACAAGACAAAGTGCTTTCTCAAAAAATTAAATCTACGACAAATAGTGAGTTTCTCAACCGCTATCCAAACTTGAAACCTACTCCTGATTATAAAGCATATTCTAAACAGGAACTTTTTTTGAGACATGTCGCTCATATGAATCAATCAGGATTGCTTGGTAGCGAAGTTTCGAAGACTTACGTCCCAAGTGATGATGTTGAGAAACCAAAGGTTTTTTCTGACGTCAGCGTTGCAACCCTTTTAGCTGCTGGTTGTCATTTAGGTCATGCAAAAGCTCTGTGGAGGCCCTCAACGCAGCCTTTTATTTATGGTGAATATCAAGGTTTGCATTTGATCGATTTGAATGAAACAATCTCTTCCTTGAGACGAGCAGCGAAAGTCATAGAAAATGTTGCGTTTAAAGGTGGGATAATCCTCTATGTCGGAACAACTAGGCAACCAGAGCAGCAGAAAGCATTGGAAAGAGCTGCCATTAGAAGCAATGGCTATTACGTTTCGCACAGATGGATTCCTGGAACAATTACTAATTTCACGGAAGTTTCAAAGCAAATTGGTGGACACCAGAAGAAGGAAGTGAATCATGCCGATGAGCCAACGGGAAAAGTCGTTCCAGATGGTGAAGACTCGCTCATCAAGCCCGATCTCATAGTTTTGTTAAACCCAGTGGAAAATAGAAATTGCATCGGGGAATCCATCAAACTGAGAATTCCCACTATCGGTTTGTGCGATACCAACATGGAACCTTCCTTGTTGACTTATCCAATTCCATGCAATGACGATTCTATGAGGGCTTCCTCTTTAATCTTGGGAGTCTTGTCGAAGGCTGCGAACGAAGGAATTAAGAAAAGACATGAAACTTACGCGGGATATAAAGCCAGTCTATAAGGTTTGAAAATTCAGGCTTCACTGTACATAGAATTATCAATTGTCATCTATATTTCGATTCTACATTCGGACTTGTCTTCTGAATCGTTCGAGCAAGAAGACACTCTCGAGAAGACACTCTCGCTTAGTCTTCCTTCTTGGAAACAGGTTCGGAATCCTGACCTTCTGTTTCATCCTCATCGTCGCTTCTCTCGTCAGCAGCCACTCCACCCACGACGTACCGATAAAGAATTCTAATAATCAAGAAAAGCCAATAAGCATTGAGAATTTGTAATGCAAACAACAAGCCGAAAACAATAGGCTGTGAAATCCAGCACTTATATTGCTGTGTGACCCAATTCAATTGCCATTCACCAATTGACCTAAATTCGGTCAATACTGACCACAAGATCTTCAAGTTTATATAATGTCTCAAGTAGATCCATACTCCAACAAAGAATAAGAAAAATGGAACTGCTAATGGCGAGTCACAATAATTTAATGTTTTTGAAGTAGCCAAGAAAAAGTCTGAAACATCCATTGTCACATATACAGCCAATCCCATCCACGTAAAATGAAATCTATAAGATAACCAGATCAATGCAATGGTAACAATGTGATGCAAAATAAGTTCGTAAAAATCTTTCCTTGGTTTTTCAAGTTGCAATACAAGCACAACTGATTGCTGTACCCAAAATGCGGCTTGACCAAGATAATAAACCTTGAAATACCAATCATGTGTTTTGTGAGGATAGTCAATGTAAAAAGCAGTGGTGTCGAAAAACCATAAAGAGGTCCTAGACATAACCCAGAGTCCAAATGGACCCGATAAGCCGTAATAGAACATAGAATAAGCTTGCTCCATGAATCTAGCAACCTTACCAGGCTTTTTAACTCCACAGATGTGAGCTGCAGGGCGGAAAAAACAGCACATCAAAAACTCTCGAAGAAAAGTGAAAAATAAGGCGTAATAAGCAACGAATAGAAAATCGTTAACTCCTTTACCATATTGGTCTGTCCCGTCAATAGGATAAGATACGCATATCATGCTTTTCATGACTTCATGAACAGGTGTGCCTGAAGCGCTGCCGAAATAAAGCCCTAAAGAGGAGCACAAAATTAACATTGGTTTGACCCAACTATGCCGAAAGGTTAGCTCTTTAAAAGCGATGTGCATCTTTTTCAAAATAGCACGATCGCTTTTTGACTCTTTACTCAACTCTTGAATACGGGTTCTCAGCTTCTGTTTCTGAGAATGGCTCAATCTCATTGTGGAGAAGCTGGACCCAGCAGTATCACCCAAATTAATCTGGCCAACCGAGGATCCTCTGCGTCTGTGGTTATCTGAATTTGGGCTTAATCTGCTCATTGGAGTAGTTTGTTTTCGCAGAAGAAAAAGATCCAGTTTTGCGAAGTGTCATGGTGTACCAGGCTTCAGTAAAACATATACCTGTTATGCAAGATGAAAATCTTTCTAGGTTATCATCAAACTTCAGATGAGCTGATTCTATAGATAGTCAATATGAATGAATATTATGTCCCTTTGTTAGTATATTGTCTCCGAATGAATACCAAATGTGTTGACCCTGTGCAGGACTATTGTTTGAGGGTGACCCAAGAACTCCACATAATTCTCTACCATCTCCGTAATCCACATGAGTGAGCTAGAAAGGTCTATACAAAAAGCAACCAGTGAAAATTTAACTACTGACAACTGGCAGTATATTTTGGATACGTGTGACTTAATATCCAGCGATCCTGAATCAAATACGAAGTCAGCAATAAAGGTTTTCAAGTTAAGATTAGCTAAAAAGGATGCAAATGTGCTTCTCCGTACTCTAACGCTAGTACTTGCAGCTGCAGAGAATTGTGGGTCCCGAATGCAACAAGAAATTGCTTCACTGTCTTTCTTGAGAGAAAACTTGCTCGAGAAATTAGCTGATAAGAGATTGCACAAAGAATTGAAATTCCGTATAGTTGAGGTGATTGAGCAGTTGCACAATTCACTTAAGGGAGATCCATCATTCAAAGCTATTACTGATGCTCACGATATTGTGCATAAGAAGTATAAAAAGTATCTTAAGTTGACGCCAGATAAGCCTGCCAAGTTCCAGCTTACAGCACAAGACAAAAAAATGGAAGATCTGGAATTCGAGAGGGCTCTCAAACTTTCTGTTCAGGAATATGAGAGAGAACAGAATGTAAGAAAGTCTTATTTAAATTCGAAACCGCTTCCAGCCACTCACTTGGCGAAAGATATCAAAACCAATACTTTAGAGAACTCGAATACGCTTTTAGCTGGAACGACAAAAAACGCAATGCAGGATACCGACACTGCTACTATCGCTAATGTGAAGAGGGTGTGTGCTTTGTATGATTTGATTTCATATGAACCTGATGAGTTATCGTTCCGCAAAGGTGACATAATCAATGTTATTGAGTCAGTCTATAGAGATTGGTGGAGAGGTTCCTTATCTAATGGAAAAATTGGAATTTTTCCTCTCAATTATGTTACCCCGGTGGTAGCTAAAACGCCTGAAGAGTTGTCCAGAGAGAAGAAGATGGAAAAAATATTAATTGAAGTTGAACTGAGAAAAGTCGATAAGTTACTAGCACTACTCTCATCAGATTGGCACGTTGTTTCAGAGGAAGACGTAACAGAAATGTACAACAGTATCACCCATGTGAAGCCCATTGTCGCCAAGATGATCGAAAACAATAGCACTCGACGGGATGAGTTAAATGTTCTTAATGATCTGTTAAACAAGGAAATTAAAACTTATAATGAGCTTGTGGAGCGAACGATCACAAAGAAGAATCAGATTATGCAAAGAAACTCACTGTTTTACCCTGATGAAGACTTTCCTTTCGGTAATATGATACAAAATTCTAATGGAAAATACTTACAGCAACAAAGCACTAGCGCGGGGTTTGGGAATGAAAGTGTCGCTTTTGCTCTGCAGTGCCAGGGTAAGGGGTTTTCTCCACGTTGAATTGATTTTAGTGACCAGTTCAACTTGTGGTACTGACGTGCATGTTTGCAGATTCTAATTTACAAGCTGAGTATAATTTTTAGCAATTATAAGCCATTTGGTGAACCGCGGGTCGAATATTATTTTCGATAGTTCCACGTAGAGTATTTTATGTGCAGTATGTATGAGATTACTCGAATATGAAATAGGGTAATCCGCTTAAGGAGAAGATGTCGAATCTATACAGCCATAGAGAGGAACAAAACAACAATGATTTTGACAGACTTTCTCAAACTTTGCATCAATTCCGGACAACTGTTGACCGTGATATTTACGGGAGAGTTCAGCAAGACACACTGATTTTAGACAACTTAGGTGACAGCTTCGGTCAGCTTTGGACGAAGGTCAAGAGATCAAGTGGGGATTTACATAATGTTATGAGCAAAAATGCTAGCTTGACAAGAATCGTCATGATTCTCTTGGTTATATTTTTCATTTTGTGGACTTTACTCAAACTCAAATGGAATTGAGACACGATAATTGTACAGCTCTACAAACTACAAAATGTTTGAAACGATACAGGCTTCGCAACATCGCTTATCCTAGCAAAGCTTTCATATTCAAGAAAATAGATCGTTTAGTTTGTATTCACAACCTCAGAGCCTAATCGATAGGTTCCTATGGCTTTGCCCCAATTAATTTTTGACTTCGTGATGGGTAATAATCTTCTTAAATTCTTGAAGTACTTTTGATTCAACAAAGAAAAATCGTCCATCATTTTCAAAGTTACATTATTCTCAGAGTTCCTAATGAACTCCACTATACTGTCAGCACTGACCTCATTCAATTCCACTTTGTCTGTTGTCTCTCGGAACTCAAGTCTGACATTACCCTCTTCATAGTAATGGATATCTAAAGAAACATCTCCTTGTAAATTACCCCCTTTGTCAAGTGAATACACAGAGCTCCAACGCCCCGTATAAAAATTAGTTTGACTTAACTTCTCGCCGATGAGAATAATTTCCAATCCTCCTTTCAGATTCGGAATGATAGTGTAAACAAATTGGGAAGGGTAATGGTCCTCCCCGTATATATCGAGGGCCTCGACTAACTGATCAAAGTAAACAGGATATTTCACATCAGGTTTGAATTCCTCAACATCAATAGCAGTTTGAGTGACCAGATCAATATTGAATTTCTTCCTTCCAATGAAGTCAGTATATTTGGATGAGCTGGGATCCTTGTTATACCTACTGGCAATTAAGCGCTCATCAACGGCTATACCTTTTTTCTCGATCAAATTGCTTATCGAATTGGTAACAACTGATTTGTTCTCATCATGAACAATATCCAACAAGTTTTTTTTAATATCATTCAACTCTCCAGGTGGTGAAGTTTTAACCAATTCACTTACAATTGAGCTAAGGTCACTAGGCATTTTAGTTTGTGTTTGCGGAGGTGGCGCCCTGTATTTTTTGGGTGAGGTTAAGAATATGCACTCCCTCTAATTTGTATGAAGTCTCTCATTTGGATTATAAGCACTCTTCACAGTTTGCCCTTCGATATTTGTAAATTCTCTAGCTGAATTTTTTTGTCCTTGAACTTTTTGAGTGAAGAGAGGTGTAATTGTTGACTTTTTTTTTGAGTCAAACCTTAACAAATTTCGTATAGGGACAAAAAGCTGTGTTTAAGATCGCTGGTGCAAGGTAGCTTTTTAGCAAACCATGACTTTTTTTCCGAAAAAGTAATAATTGACAATCGAGCAATTTTTCTGTTAGTTTCAACGATTCATATCTTTAAACACATCTTGGTTTCTCTCTAGAGGTTTTGTGATTTTTGTTTAGACAATGTAAATTCTGTAGGATACTGAAAACTTTCAAATACGGGTTGGCCAGGGTCTAACTTCCAGAAATTGTTTGACAATACGAAATACATAACAGTAGCAGCTTGAGTTATTTGGTGTAATATATAGGGTCGCCAAGGAATATTACTTCGCTGCTATTTTATTTAATTCTCAACATTATTTCGGCTGCTGTCTGGTCTTCCCTCATACTCATGACAAATGAAATGAGCCTGCACCCTCTTTCATAGCGTGACATATTCTGGACTTCATAATGTCTTGCAGGGAATAATTGGGCAACTTAAGAAAATTTGCACAAGTCATTACCGAGGGAAGATAATCATCACTAGACTGACCAGGTTCTGGGTGTTTTTCAACCACAGTAAATTCTGGCTTAATCGATTGAAAACCGCCCACGGGAAGTCTAGGAGAGCCTGTTAAAAATTGCAAAAAACATCTTTTTTCCTCGTGAGAAAAGTGCAGCATTATTGCCACAAGATTCTTAACGGCTTCCGAGTTCTTTGAGTAGCCATGATTAGCCTTTATGGCCCTAGTAATGGTCTCCTCTGACCAATCCTCTTCAGCATTTCCAAAAAGTTGAGCGAGTTCAATTGCGCTGAAACACATCAAAGAATCTATGGGAAAAACAAGAGAAAAGCCTTCTCTAAAAGCTTGAACCTGGTCATCAATACCATGGAATAATTTAACAACGAGCACTTGCTTGACGTAGGACAAAAGATTTTTTGTGGTCACCGCTATCTCTGAGCCATTATCCACAAGTGGTAGGTTATCGCTGCCGGGAAGAACAAAAGTAAGGCAGAGATCTGATACTGTCATACCATCAATTTGAACCATTTCATCATTACCATCATCTTTAATGTGCGGAAAGTACCTTGTTAAATGGGTTAATGAATTCGCAAGCTTTTCATCAACTTTCCCGAGCAATTCAAGCATTGCTGTAGTATCCTCATTCGCAACAACACTTTTTAATGTATCGGGGTTCTGAAGCAAGGAGATAAAAACAGTATTAAAATGAAGATCCAAAATCCTCGAATCAATTAGAGACCTTGCCACAAAAATTCCGAGCACATGAAATAAAAGAAGTAATCTTTTCTTTTCTGATTTCGGCAGATGCCTCGTAATTGCAGAAGGAAACAACCCCTGGGTCGCGAAGACGTACTCTTCATCATCATCAGACTGTATCCACATGCGAAGGCTGTTTTTGCTAAACTCATGCGATACGTTAGCGTAGAACTCAAGAGTTGGCCCAAGCCCGGATCCGACCTCTTCAAAATACTCAATTTCAAGAATACCGGGGTCTGCTCCATACTCAATCAATACTCGTATAGCACTGTGTAGAAGTTTCTCTCTGGAAATGCGTGCTTTTTTTCGTGATGGCATACCTAATTGGCCATAACCCAAATTGGAAGAGTCGGCCACAACATTCTGTTCTCGCGCTGCTCGCACTTGTAAACTATGCACTAATCGAGATAAACCAAAGGATGTGCTCTGCATAAAATGCAACCTTGTCTCTAATGGAAACAAGAATGAGTATTCCCTGACAACATGAAATGTCCACAGAGGCATGCATCCACTCGCAATAATTAAAGGCTCATCTAGTTGTTTGTTGACTTTAACAGTTAGTTTCCAATTCATGAAGTTTTCAATGGGAATAATTCGACCTTGACACAACTCAACTGCCTTAGAATTCAACGAGTGAAGTGACTTCAATAAGTCTAAAGTATATCGCGAGTGAGACTCGACATTTTCGCTATCAAGTAGGGATTCGGAGGGCACACTAGGATTCAGAGTGAAAGTACCCACTGTGTATTCAACATGATGAGTTTTCAGCCACAAGTCTTGTGCTCCAATTCTGTATGATGATTGCCCAGACTTAAGTGAATCATAAATCGCCCCGAAGAGAGTGGAATCTTTGGATATTTTTCGTCCGCAAATACTAAAAGTTGAGTCAATACGCCCTAGCTTTGAGGCTAAATCATCAGTTAGCTCACTAGTCCCACTAAAATTGAATCCCTTCTCAACTGTATAAATATCTGAAAAATAAGTGTTCTTCACATATGCATCAACAGATTCGAAAGTTGCAATTGAATGAACAGAAAGTAAAATACTTTTCGGCAAATTTTCTTGATTCTCAATTTCATTGCCAAATTCCAAGTTAATTTTCACTTGTTTAGTTAATTGAGAGGTAAACTCACTCACTCCATTGCGTGTATTTCTTCCACTGGATATCACCTCGAATAACTCAGACCGGGATAGTGAGTCATGAAGAAGCATGATAAAATGAGCAAGTGTACTGTAATGCTCGTAGAAAGACTTAATAAATGTGAGAATGGGAACATTGCTTTTGTTCAGACCAGGAGATAGAAGGCCAGATAGTTGCTTTATAATTCCCAGGGAAAGAAGTTCATAGCTAGAAACCTTGTCTTCATCTTCCTGCAATAAAGTTATGAGTTGTTCCCATACAGACTCCCAATCAAAATCAACAGAGCCATCTTTGTTAGAGGCTTCTTCCAAAATAGTGGAGATTTTATTAATTTTGAGAAGGCGAACTGACGTATTGTTCCCTGTCAACCTTTCATGGAAGCTCTCAATATCTTCAATCAAACTGAGTAATCTCTTTGTGATGGGTTTCTTGGTAAGATGATTTGAGAGATCTGTAAGTTCCCCATCCAGAAAGTCTCGTTCAGTTAGACTTGTAAAACATTCAGCATACTCCCAATCCTCAGAAGATTCGTTCCTGCTATTTTCTGTAGGCTGTTGCTCGATACTCCGTTCACAGGAAACTGTCAAAATTTCTCTTATCCCGGTCAAATCGTCGAATACGCCTTCCTTGAATAGCGATGCACTATACTCAAACTCTGCTTTTCTTATTAGCTCTTTCATGATGATACATGTTCCGTAAATGAGCAAAGCTTGAGATCTGGCCGGGCCTCCATTTATCGCATCTAGCACGCACAATCCCAATCCTTTCAAAGCCTTCAGGCCCCCACTTAGGACCGAGCTAAATATTGTCAATAACGATGCAAAATCTTCAATATTATGAAGGTCATGTGTTTGGCAGACGAAAACAATTCTTGTAAAGCAGATAAGTGTTCTTTTTCTCACTCCAAAATCTATTGTCGCTTGAAATGCCAACACTAAAATAGGCCATACTTTGCCAATGAACGTCAAAAGACTTTCAACTTGGTTATTCAAAAGAAGCTTAAGCCTTGATTCGTTTAGATCTTTCTTCTTTTGACTCTCCTTTCGAGCTAAAAAAGGCGACTCTTGAACAGGATAAGCAACGGGCAATAAGTAGGCAATCACCTCTAGAAAATGAGACAAAACATCTTTTGGGCAAGAGATGAGTGCCTCAAGACTCAAGCATTTGTATGAGCTCAATGATTCAATGCATTCAGTGGATTTTTTAAAATCGTTAAGAGATGCTCGCACAAATTCGCCAATGTCTAAATCCAATAGAAGGCTTGAAATATTCACTGACCCCGAGATGAGAGTAACCAAGGACTTGAGAAGACACAGCCGAGAGTGATTGTCTAGTCTAGATCCGGAATGGTTTGAATTACAAGACTCTTGTATCACGTTTAAAAGCTGGCGCAAAATATCTTCTTGAAGGAAAAGCTTCTCAAGATCATCAGGTTTCTTTGCAAAGCAGCCAACTATACGAGATATAGCCAACCAGGCAAGTTCTTTGACGACCATATCGCAATGATCTCTTGCCACTCGATATATTTCGCTGAACTGGCTTTCGATCAAATTAAATTGTGAATATTTGACATCCGTGCAAGAGTTTGCCACAATCTTTAAGCATTTTCGTTGAGAATGGATGGTTAAAAAATCAAGGTTTTGTAAACATGATCTAAGCCCATCGCAAGCAATAATCAAGTTGTGAGACTCCCTTTCTTGCGAAATAATCTCCAATGTTTGCAAACATTGCTCAGTTAGGTCAATATAGATGATGTTTAATAGTTTCGAAGCTAAGACTTGAACAGCCCCGTTATTCAACGCATCGTTGATGAAATCCAGGTTGACTTCAATAAAATTAAATAGACATCTGCAAGTCACTAGATGAAGTTCAAGGTCATCCTCGAGGGAGGGATCTTTGAGAATACCTATGAGTGCCATAGATAGCTTGTTGGATGAAACTACACGCTCCGCTGTCATGCCATCCATCATCAAAAGTCTTTCCAGTATTTCGCTCACGGTCTCTAACATGAGATAGGGATCACCAAACTGCCCAAGATTTGCGATAAGTGTGTCAAACTCGGAAATTTGGCTGCCGAGCAAGGAATTTTCGAAACCACCCACCAATCTTTGCATAGCATTAAGTAAATTTGATTCGCCACCCCCATTGGTACTTTGCTGTATTAGTTCCCTTAATAACAGCGAATTGCTCACTGGGGTTTGCCTTTCTGTATCACCGTATATGTCTCCTTCACCATCATTATAATCTCCTTCATCTTCTTCGCTTGGGTTTCCACTGGAAATTTCTGCATTGCTGTCATTATCTCCTTCGTCGTCGTCGTCATCCTCATCACGATCATCATCTTCAATAATCTTGTTTTCCATTTCTCCCTCAATGATGAGGTCTGATTTTATTGGATCAACTCGACTACTTTCACCATAATGAGATGTTCCAGTTAGAAGAACCTCGCTTGTGTTGGTAAGTACCATGCTTTCCTGTTCGCTCTTATCAACATCAACATTATCCTCATCAGTGCTACCAGTCTCATCACAAGTCTGGTCGGTACCCCTGCTCATTTCATCACTTTGGTGAGGAAAGGTTTCCAATTGGGACATATTACCATGTTCATAAATATCATTACTTGAGTCAGAGTTGTCATCCTTCAGTGGCGCATTTAACCTATCCAGATTAGCTTCAGTATCTTGATCTAGTAAGCTGTAGGCATTTAAGTAATCTTTGAAAGAATCAGCTTCTTGAAAGGAATCTTCTGCATAAGTGGTATTAGCAGCTAAAGTTTGCCACTCGGTATTCGGTTGATTGTCACTTGGTATACGTGATAGATTCTCAAGCGAATCCAGTCGCCCTGAATTATTGGATGCACAACTCTTCTCAACTCTGTCTTGAATTTTGTGGCCATTGGTCATGCTTGGTGTGTGCCTTTATTACGCTAGCACGGAAGAAGATACTGAGGATGCTTTATCAAGGTATCACGTGATGTGTGGATTCGGTTTGTGTTCGTGCGAGCTATGGATCGCAACAGCGATGAAGTATAAGCGTTTATAAAAATATTAATTCTGCGAACTCCCGCTTGAATAATCTCGAGCTCCCAATTAACTATCAAACATGACAGTCGAATACTGATCAAGTATTTATTCCAAAAACTTGCTTTTTGAAGTCTCTTTGAAAGCCTTGTATGAGAGACTTCTACTTTGTTCTCTTACCATACGACCAAAAGAAGCGTTCACAAAAGATTCGATTATAAAGCAATTTAATTTAGTACAAAATTTAAATATTTAAGCATTTACTACTTTTCACCACATACTCTGCTTTGCGTACTATAATCTATACATCATATGTCTTATAGATGATATAAATACTAAAGGTACTCAAAACATTTCACTACATAAAACGAACAACCAACATGTTCTTTTTCATATATATAGATATTTTGCCTTTCGTCATATCCTATGTGTGATGTGTTCTGTACAAGAAGACATCAATTGTACTTATCTGATACGCCAAAAGTTTATTAGAAGCCAACTCAAAGAAGGCCAATATTCTCTGCGAGGGCTTTCTCTTGTATTTCAAGGTATTAAATACTCAACTCCTTAGAATCTAATACACTTATATGCAGTATCACTACATACATGAAATAACTAAGATTCCACAATAATATTACAAATATAAGCCTTGCGTCCGAATTTGAAAGTTCGTTAGACTGACTTTGATGAAACTGTAGCGAGTAATCTCAGTGGGGTGCATTAAGTGTTGAACTTGTTGGAACATTCGACATGTGTGGGTACTGCATGTTCATGCCAAGACTTTCAGATAAAACAATGTTGGGTATTGTTGAAGAAGGGACAAAGGTTTAGCTAAGCCTCTAGGGGCTCTCGTCTAAGCTCTCGTCTAATTTTGGGCATTCTTTTCGAGGAAACAATGTTAATGAGAGAAGATTGACTAAGGAGAGAGAATGTTTAGTTGTCCTGAGGACTTACTATATACAGTACCTAGAGGATCCCGCTCAGATTTGAGCGGTATCAATTGTGAGAATAGTCCACTACGATCTAGTTTAAGAGAATATCAGTGACCTAAGATAAACTCTAAACCACCATACTTGAGAGAACTATAAAGAGGCCAATGTCATAACAATTCCCACTTACCAGAGAGTCAACGCAAACTCTCAACATTAAGTACAGTATTTTTTAAAACTATTGAAACCCGCGCGATAATGTTGAGCTTTCGCACACACCTGTGTATAGTTTGGAATTGTTATGACGTTGGCCTCTAATAAGTCTCTCTAGTATGGTGCTTCAGGGTTCATCTTCAGTCACTTATATTCTTCCTAAAACTAGATATTAGTTATCTACTTCTCACAATTGATACCGCTCAAACTAGAGCGGGATCCTCTATATATATATAGTCAATACCCGGGACTCCCACACCCGAAACCGGCGTTTCATAACTGACTGTGCATGATGAGTGTACGTCTTCATCATGCACATACAGTGCTTTTCAAAACTATTCAAACCAGTGCAGGAAAATGTTTCCTACTCCTTAGCACAGTCTTTCAAACCAAATGTTCACACCAATTTTCATTAGAATTCAAGATTCTGAAATGTTGAATCTGGAGGATTGTCTTATATATATTTAATAAATTTAAGAGTCTTGCAATATCAATCAAGGGTCAAAACGGACGGAATGGAGTGAAAGGGGTACGAAACTCTATAAATTATTGGTTTGTTTAATTTTGCTGGTGTGGTTTGAATCTCTTTATCGTACAGTGTTTTTCGAAACTATTCAAACCCGCACGATAAACAATTCAAACCACATTGGCAAATTATACAAACCAATGTTTTAGAGAGTTTCCTACCCGTCACACTTCAGTTCCTTTCGTCTTAACGCTTGATGAATATTGCAAGACTCCTAAATCTATTACATATAAGGCAATCCTCCAGATTCAACATTTCAGAATCTTGAATTCTAATGAAAGTTGGTGTGAACATTTGGTTTGAAAGATTGTGCAGAGGAGTACGAAACATTTTGCTGTGTTGGTTTGAATGGTTTTCAAAAATACTGTACTTTATTTTGCTAGTGTGGTTTGAATTGTTTTGAAAAGCACTGTATTGTATTTTAACGGACAAAGCAGTACCTCCCATGCACTCCGCATTATTCCTCGCACCGCCTGGAGGGGGGTTCGGTACTTTACACCTCAATGCTATTCATCCCAGTTTCAGTCAAAGTCTCTTTGACTTTAGGTGCAGTTTTGGGGGCTACGGTGGCCATTGTCAAGAATAAAGATGATTTGTTGGATATTGTTGTGGAATGCTTGCATAACAGCGCAAATCAACTAAACAACTTTAAGAGTAGCAAATATAAAGCCCAACGCCATCAACTTCAAGAGAGCTTCAGCGATATAAATCATGACTTGAGAGAAGTAGAGGAAGAAATATTTGAAAAAGAAAATGAAGAAGAGATTTCAGGCGTCATCCATAGGGATCATCGACTTGGTGACCCTGAGAGTGAAATGACAACTCCAGAATCTTCAGATTGGGAGCTTCTTTCAGATGGCAAAAATTCTCCTGCAGAGTTACTGCGCAACCAGTCTTACGAAACCCTCGAAATGGCATCAATAGATACATAGATGATTGCATTTGATGTGTTCAAGATATTGTTTCGTAATGGGGTAAGATTCTAGTGATTAATCACAAAAGCGTATCTCAAATTTAATTTGTTACCTTTGTTGTGACATACTATTCATTGCAGTAAATATGATTAAATGCCTCTTTTCAGGCTCAATTTCCTATACACAGAAAAGTGAATTGTCTCTTTTCAGCACATAATTTTCACTCAAGTCGATCTATAATATTATTATGGGGCGGAATTTGTCTGATTTGCTTGTAGCATTGTTCATCTCTCTATTTCTACACCGAAGTTTCAGAATTTGAAGTTAAAACAGTAACTAGGTATTTAAAACACTTCATAGAAAACAACTTCCTAAAGCATTTGTATTTACATGTGCAAAAACAGTGATAATTATTGATGTGAATTTAAGCAGATTCGAAAGGCCATGTAGGCTGGTTGTATCAATCCAACTTCATATTCTTTTCAAGTACAAATTTCACTTATGGAGACGAATGAAGTCCGCACGACGACACGTTAAATAGCCCCAGCCCATGTCACAATCTCATCTATGCGACTTGAGCCTAGGGCCAAGAGTTTAACAATTGCTCTTCAGATTTACCTGGGTGAAATTAGTGTTTTTTTTTCGAGGGATTATTGGCGAATAAACACCTGCTACTCATAAATAGGCGAATTGCCAAACCTATGCTATGAAATTCCTTCGCATATACACTATTAAGTTCCATTAGAGTGTTATTCTCATACTTATCTTTACAGTTCAGCTCTCAGCTTCTCAAAATATGGTGAGGTGGATTAATAACTGACTTGTACACGTTATTTATGTGAAATTCATCACATATGATATTTTTTCTGACTACCTTGATTGGTATTTCAGATTATGAATATCGTTTGAGAAGAAGAGTCAACAAGTCGAGCGAAAAGTAAGGGAATCAATCTGTTTATAATGGCTATACATTCGAGTCGGAAAGGCGCTTATTCATCTTAAAAGAAAAAACTCCGTTTCATTTGGGATGTACGGGTTTTTATCTTATGATCATATAAACCAAATCGGTGTTCCATAAAAAAACCATTTGAGAAGCAAAGACTTACTTGACGTAAACTGCGTCTCCTAAAGTTATTGCCTAAGAGATACTCCATCTGTTTCGATCACTTATATTAATTCAATTATAGTCATTTGTAAAGGCAAAATTCTGGAGGAGTGGGGGACCAACCTCGTCGACGTTACACAAATGTTGTCTCCTTGAAATCCGGCAGAGAAGCGCGAATCTGTTAGAGAAAGTGCGCATCATACCCAGACCGTACAGGATTAGAAAAGGACACGGGTTAAACCAATTGAACATTTAACACATCGAGCATATTTTCTCGGAGAAGCCTCTGCTTGCGTGCTATAATCACGGAAAAATAGTGCATGCGCCCCGCTTTCCCCCACCATGTTACACTAATGTATTCTCTAAGGTTTAGGTAAGTAATGGTTATTCTAATAAGTGATTTGATGTACTTCTATATCATACTCAATTCACAAAGTGTTTTTCTGATGTCCAATTAGACTTCTAAATGTCTAAGAAATTTGTCCTCTTTTGTTTTTTGAGATAAGGGCAGAGTCAGACACGGCATTAGCGGCCCCGCAAATACGGCATATCACCATGCATATTCATGCAAGTCCCCACATTTGATGGGGTGAAGTCGACTATAAATAATGATTGATGGCCCCCTTCTTTTCATAGATTTTTTAAATATATTTGTTTTGGTATCAAATCTGACTTTTCAGTGAGCAAATTAAGAGCATATTGTTATACAGCTGGTTTGGATAACAATTTCTGAACATCTACCCAAATATAATGTCGGATAAACCTACAAGCGAGCAAATGGAGAAAGCAGACTACATTCACGTGGAGTCTACCCATAATTCCACACAAAAGAAAGTCGTGAAGCCCGAAGCTTTGGTGCAATACTCAGATGAGGAAATCGATGAAATGCATAAGAAAGTGACAAGAAAAGTCGACATCAGATTACTTCCCATGTTGGTGTTATTATACATCTTGAACTATTTGGACAGAAACAATATTGCTAGCGCTCGTCTTGGTGGTTTGGAGGAAGATTTGAATTTGCATGGCAACCAATATCAAACCTGTATCTCTATTCTTTTTGTTGGATATATCCTCATGCAAATTCCTGCAAACATGTTCTTGAACAAGTTCAAAAGGCCTTCATTGTTTATCACCGGTATCATGGTTGCCTGGGGTACAATTTCTACTTGTACAGGTGCAGTACAGGGATTTGGTGGTTTAATTGCCGCTCGTCTTATCTTGGGTTTCGTGGAAGCTGGTTTCTTTGGAAGCTGTCTATATATTTTGTCTTGCTGGTATACTCGTAATCAGCTAGGCCTCAGAAACTCTATCTTATACTCCGGGTCATTGCTCTCAGGTGCATTCTCGGGTTTGATTGCTGCTGGAATTGTTGACAATATGGATTACGTCAGAAACTTAAGATCTTGGAGGTGGTTGTTCATTATTGAGGGCGCGATCACTGTCGGAATTGCTCCTATTGCATACTACGTGCTTCCTGACATGCCTCACAACTCCAAGATGCTTAGTGATCTTGAAAAAGAAGTTCTTTTGTACAAGATTCGTTGTGAAACAGGTGAAGATGACAGCGACAATATCAACGAGGAGAGTTACTGGGGTGCCTTCAAATTATGCGTTGCTGACATCAAAGTCTGGGCATGTTGTGGTATTCTTTCGTGGTTAGTGGCTGCATGTGGTGTCACCAACTTTTTCCCCTCGATTGTTGGAACCTTAAAATTTAATCGTGTTATAACCTTATGCTTGACCGCTCCACCTTACCTATTGGCTGTGGTTTCGACTTTCTTATGGGCTCGTCATGCGGACAAAACAGGAGAAAGATTCTGGCATGTGGTTGGTCCATTATTTGTTTCTATGGTGTCATTCATCATCGCTGTGTCTACTTTAAACACTGGTGCCCGCTATTTCTCCATGGTGATAATGATTCCATCGCTCTATTGCTCGTTCACCACAATCTTGTCGTGGATGTCCAACTCTTGTCCACGTCCACCATTGAAAAGAGCCATAGCTCTTTCTTTGATGAACTGCTTGTCTAATTCTGCTTCCATCTGGAATGCCTACTTATATCCTTCCTCTTCTGGACCCCGCTACACTGTTGCTTTCATTTGCAATATTGTATTCCTTGCGCTTGCCATGTTGTGCGCTTGTGCATTAAGATGGAGACTTTCTGTCTTAAACAAGGCCATCGAAAGCGGAACCATGAACTGGGAGCACGAATTGGGTAAAGGAAATGATGGCTCCTGCGTCAAGGAAGACTTCAGATTTTTGACATAATTTGATACCTATGCTTGAGAAACAACAGTTGAACTTTCAAAGTCTCTAATGTAAGTGATGCATCCAAAAGGCTAGTCTCTATCTGTATGGAGTAGTCATCTCTAAGATCTCTTCGTACAAGTACTCTTTTAAAGAGTCCATACTCAAATCTGACTTTTCTTTCAAATCAAAGTAGTCTTCTTGAAGCTTCACATTGGATTCAGGCTCGTCTGTTGGGTCGTGGTACTGCTCCAAATACTTGTGTTTCATCGCATCTGAAGCCGTAATCCGTTCCTCTGGATTAAACGTTAGTAGTTTGATCATTAAATCTAGACCCATCGGATTTACCGGGGTTTTTCCGAACCGTTGAACGCGGCGTGGATGGTTATTAAAAAAGGCAGGCACATTCACGGCACGAGTTGGTGGCAACAGCTTGATGTACTCTCTTGCACGCGGCAGTTTCACGCTTTCCAAATCCTTTGCACTGGGAGATCCCAAATACTGCAAAATCAAATAGAGCTGGTGCTTGTAATCCCGACCCGGGAATAAAGGATAGCCTAAGAAGAGCTCTGCTAGAATGCAGCCAATGGCCCAAATGTCTACTGCAGTGGAGTACAGCAGCAGCAGAAGCATGATTTCGGGGGCGCGATACCATCTTGTAGCAACATATTCAGTAAGCTTGGATTCCACCTGTGAATTTTCCGAACCTATTATTCTTGCTAAGCCAAAATCGCAAATCTTCACATCACAGTTGTAATTGACTAATATGTTCGAGGGCTTGAGATCTCTGTGTATCACGTTTGCACTGTGTATTGACTTCAAACCCCGGAAGATCTGGTATGCAAAATACTGCATATGTTGATCCAGAAGCTCCAGTGAATGGTTGAGCCTGTGGAGGTCGGTCGGCATATACTCTTGAATTATATACACTTCGTCAAATGTGGAGAGATCTCCAGGCCTCTGAACATCGTAGAACCCAATGATATTTTCGTGGTTTCGGAAAAAGTTTAATAGTTTGAGCTCTCTTATGGTCCGAAGGCAAACTAGGGGTTTAGTGAGGAACTTAATTTTTTTGATTGCCACTGTCAAACCGGTAGGTTTGTGGACTGCGGAAGCGACAACTCCATAAGCACCTTCGCCTAAAATTTGTTTTGCCTCGTAAGATCTGCTTATATTGAATACAACTTTTTTGGTTTGAGACATTGTTACTGATATTGAAAAGTTTTTGCCGGTTTCAAGTTTAATTTATATGGCCACGGCCATCTGTGAGAAATGCAGGGGTAGAGATCTGCGTTTTAGATTGTTTGGACGTTATTTTTAAAATAAGGTTTAGCCGCAGGACAATGCGCATCTTCGAAACACACATATCGGCGCTTGTTTACACACGATTCGACAACGAGGTTGGTTTAATCGCAATTGTGTACAGCTGTAAGAGGCTCGAGTAGATTAGTGTTACTAAAAGAATTATTAGAAGTATTACGATTTTTGATAAGATTTAGAAGCCTATCGTAAAATTTAGATGTTTCATATTGCAGCGGCTCTGAAACAAGTTATATGTGCAGTGCGTATAACGCCACTTGCTTGTTTCAAGTTGACAAATCTGTACGGACGCATTCAGTCTCAAGAAACAAAATTAGTTTCTTTTTTAAAAAAACTCTTTTCTGCTGGCTCTAAATTCAGTTACAACGGCTTATGGGCCTATCTCGATGGCGCCTGAATGTGAGACGATGAAAGGGAGCTGTCTTTTCCTAACTTAACTGCGCTTATTCTGGGTGTTACGATGCAATACGGGGTCCCCTATTGAACACTCACAAGAGCTATGTGCAGGTGAAATGCTTATACAGTGTTTTTCAAAACGATTCAAACCAGCGCGACAAAGTGTTTCGTACCCCTTCGCAAAGTCTTTCAAACCAATTTCACACCAACTTTCACTAGAATTCAATATTCTGAAATGTTGAATCTGGAGGATTGCCTTATATGTAGTAGTTTTGGGAGATATTTGGGAGACATTCGGGAGTCTTTCAATACTAATCAAGGTGAAAACGGAGGGAACTGAAGTGGCACGGGTACGAAACTTTTTGAATTATTGGTTTGTTTGATTTTGCTAGTGTGGCTTGAATCGTTTTATCGCGCTGGTTTGAATAGTTTTGAAAAACACTGTATAATTTCAAAACATCAGGTCTGAAAAAGTCTACATAGTTCGCTGTAATAGAACAGGCAAGCCACTCGTATATCCCTAAGAATATGCTATGCCTAAAAATTTTACAGTAAAGTTCTCGAAACATTTAAAGAAAATCTCCTCTATCAGCTTTTCCATCTAGGCCCGAAGAAGAACCACCACTTACAGCCCGTAAAGCTCGTAATTTTCTTTCTCCATGTTTCAGTCTCTTTCAGTCTTACCTCTTTTAGTTCTAATTCTGTTTTTTGTTTCTCTTTCGAAATTTTCTCGTATCTCCTTGTCCCCTTACAGTGTTTTTGAAAATTATTCAAACCAGCGCAGCAAAATGTTTCGTACTCCTTGGCACAGTCTTTCAAACCAAAGGTTCGCGCCAACTTTCATTAGAATTCAATGGGATGAATGTTAAATCTGGATGATTTTCTTGTATGTAATAGATTCAGGAGTCTTGCAAAATCAACCAAGGGTCTAAACGGACGGAATGGAGTGAAAGGGGTACGAAACTCTATAAATTATTGGTTTGTTTAATTTTGCTATTGTGGTTTGAATCTATTTATTGTGCGGGTTTGAATAGTTTCGGAAAATACTGTATGCACTACATTTGGAAGTGTTACAGTACCAATCATGGGTCAAAACGGACGAAATTGAACTGGTTTCCTTGTTGTCCTGTATACAACAACATTTGAGGACTACGAAACTTTCAAATTTTTGGTTGGTTTAATTTTGCTATTGTGGTTTGAATAGTTTTAAAAAACACTGTACTGGTTCCCCAAGTTTGACAGGTCTACAGTGTTTCTCCGCGGATCCCGTTCCGATTTCAGTTCCGTTTCGCATCTTTTCCAGTCCGTCTCACTTCCAGGTTTGTAACCAACCTTTTAAAATCCAAAAAAAGAAGAAACATAATACGCTCAAAAGGGAAGATTATAGAAGGCTTGGATTGGCGCCTTGGGCCTTATCCTTATATACTGATGCATAACCGGTGTACGGATGTTTTCTCTACCCAATTTTAGTCACTTCCAGAATTTGCAGTAATTCCATCCAAGGACCACATACGAGATTCAATTCGGTTTTGTATTATTTAAGCTCCAAGGTTTTATTCTTCTCTTCAATGTATATTTTTTTTTGGTTCAGTTGCATACAAATACGATGATTCTGATTTAAAATTAGGTAAATTTGGATAACACAGAACTCAGTGCTTGGAATAGGATTGAATTCTTCAAATATTACTCCTAATTCAACAAGTCACAATAAATCCTTTAATACGACTTTACATTAAAAAAGAACTTGTCTCATAAACTCGTCTAATTAGTAATACTGGCATATAAGCCTAAAAAAACACCAGTCTAATGAAAACCCTTCATTGATTCAAACTAAATTTTCCACAAAAGACATATTACGGCACCACCGCAAATGTTCCGAGAAAATTTTCGATCTCTTTCAAGACCAGTATTTGTAATACAGTGCAGTTAAAGATAGATGCTTAGTCATTACTGTTCACTTTCAATCAAGTTATGAGAGATAATATCAAATGATTTATTTTTGGATGTCTGAGGTATGAGGATGTGAAATTGGGTAGCTACTTCACATTGAACGTCAAGTTATCGTAGCCAAATAGCCATGGCCCCACAGTATGCCGGAACACAATCATTAAAAGCCCAATAGTAAACTGAACACCCAAGAGAAGTCTGCATAGGGTGGCCTCGTGCATAGGCCCAAACCACACGAGGCATAGGTTAATGATGGTCATATTTGAAAAAGCCGAAATTTTTCCTTCTTTGGAGGTCTCAATCAGAAGCAATTTGAGCTGTGAAAATGTCTTCAAAAGGGCCGATTTTGCCGGAGAAAGCGGCTTTTGAATTGGAGCAAAGCTGGGATACATTTTCCCATTTGAAGCATCGAAACGGGGCAACCTGTGTCTGGGACATGGCACAATGTGGAACAATTGTAAGATGGAATAGACAAAGTTGACGATTTGCGGTAACAAAAAGATCAAAAGAGTTTTGGAAAAATGGCCCAAGATTCCCACAATAGCAAAAACCATACCAGAAAAGTAGCAGTATGTGTCGCCGACAAAAACACGTGCAGGGTACGCATTGAAGCCGTAGAGAGCTACGGAAACTCCGACGAAAGGAAGAAGAAAGATTGCCAGAAGGAGATGTGAGTCATATGCAGCACTGGAAACTTTCGGTGCAAACAAATAAAGGAAATCGTTCAAGAGAAAGATCATTGCAAGCACAATAGATTGGCCCACCTCCAAGCCGTTGATTCCCGCCAAAATGTTGATGGAATTGGGTGCAAAAATGGACAAAGCTGACATGTAGAAATAGTAGCCTACACCAAGGTCCAAAAGCTTGGGCGATTTCAAAGATGAGATTTCGTAATCAGAAGCCAAAGTGGTAAACTTCAAGCCGGAAATAGACGTCATCACTGCATTAACACATCCGAAAACCCACGTCAAAAACTCAACAAACTGCTCCCCTAATGGCAAATGCATTAAAAACAGTGGAACAACTACTGATGTCACACTGAAATTTACATAGTACACAATAAGCAAAGGAAGCGATGCAACAGCAGGCAAAAAGAATTTGTGGCGCCAGCGGATATCAAACAAGTCGTCGAAAAAACCAAGCAAGATCGTACACATAAGACAGAGAGCCCCGGATAAGTACTCGGCGAGTTTCTCGTGGGGAAAGAGGTCCGCATGGTCTGCGGCGTTGTACTGTTGGGAATACAACTCCAGTAAGTCTTCCTCGTTAGACATAGACAGAAATGACACTAGATACTTGAAGAATACAAAGGGTATAATGGCCACTAAAAGCACCATGTACGTCACTGCTGGAACAATGCCCATGGCTTCAGGAATGTAGTCCACGGGAGGCTTTTTCAGGAGATCCTTGCCTCGGAGCCCGGCCTTAATGAAGCTGTTCCCTAATTGAGGTATCAAATATGACGTGATCGCATATCCTAAAAGAGAAAATGCCGTAGCAGTTGAGAGAGGATTTCTGACCCTAACAAGAGCTAAGGCTACCCCTATACACGTAAGCTGGAGACGGTGGGAAGTCATGGTGTATTATGCTTTAGGCGGATATAGCAGCACGTGAGGGCCACGCGTTTTTATATCACGTGGCAGTCACATGATTACGAAAGCTTTTTAAAAAAACTAATGCAGGACAGATTGGATGTGTCGATTTTTGGAAGTCAACTGTTTTGTCTCATGTAGTGTTCGGAACCACGTTCGATGTTTTTGTTCAACAGTGTGATTTAATTTTATGGTGTACGGGTTTAGGAGCTGATAATGTATTTACAGGCGTCGCAGCCAGAAAGAGGTCTCAAGTCTTCTAATCAGGTTTCACTTTGACGCTTTTGTATCTAGCTTCATATTTGAGTTTTCTTTTGAATTCTTAAGAGTTACAGTTTGACCTTTGTTTCACCTTCCTACATCTGCGTATCTCCTCAAACCTTGTTCGATCTTTGTTTCACTCAATTCACCGTTTGACTCTTGATTGACCCTTGTTTCATATCCGTTCGACGTGTCTATAGCTTGAGATTTATTTTCACCATGAGGTTTTTTCAAACTGGTCACGAGGAGCTTATCCACGACATCAAATACGACTTCTACGGCAAGCACGTGGCTACAGCATCATCAGACCAGTGCATCAAGGTATTTGACCTAGACACGACTACATCCACGTGGGTGCTCAATGACCTGTGGAAAGCACATGACTCGCTGATAGTTAAGGTTACATGGGCGGCGCCAGAGTTTTCGGCATTCAAAATCTTGGCCTCGTGCTCATACGATCGTACAGTCAAAATTTGGCAAGAAATGCCGGATGAGCTCCAAGGTCTGGGCCGGCGATGGGTCAAGTTGGCCACGCTAGCGGTAGAGCTGTTTGGTCCAATTTATGACGTGCAATTTGCACCCGCACACCTTGGTTTCAAGTTGGGCTGTGTGGGGCTGGACGGTGTGGTGCGGGTGTACGAGTCAATGGAGCCTGCAGATTTAAGTGCATGGCTGTTAACTTCGGAACTTTCGATTCTCGACTCGCACCTTCCGGCAAAAAGTCTCCAGAGCAGTTTCTGCATTGAGTGGTGCCCGGCAAAATTTGCCAAAACAGAGAAGTTTGCCGTTATCGCCTTAGACCAGGGATTTATATACAGCGCTCAGAAATTAACTACGGATGTGCCTGGAGGTGATAGGGCGTTCGAGAATGGGTCGGAAGAAAAAGTTCAGATGGTCAAGGTGTGCAATCTACCGGAGCACAATGGACTCATCCGGTCGGTGTCGTGGGCGCCATCCATGGGCCGCAGTTACGACATGTTGGCCACGGGATGTAAAGATGGATACATCCGAATTATCAAGGTGTCGGAGGAAAATGGTGAATTTAAGACGGACATTGTAGCGAAGCTCAATGACCACCGCCAGGAAGTGTGGCGAGTGCAGTGGAACTCTACGGGCACGATTTTGAGTTCTGCCGGTGATGACGGAAAGGTTCGGCTCTGGAAGTGCAACTCAGGTTCCGAGTGGATGTGTATGAGTGAAATTAATAGCAGCAACCGCAGGACAGACCAGCACCGGTGATAAATGTTGTGAAGGGGGAAGCTATGAAGAGTAAGTGAAAGAGTATAATGAGCGTAGAACAAAAATATAGTGTATATTGGAATAGACATTTAAGCTACAGAAAAAAAAAAGATTCAAGAGAATTGCATTAAAATACAAGAAATTCATTTTGCAAAGGCCAGCTTATCAGCCCTATGTCCAGTTAATCATCTCTTGGCCAGGTCAGTGACTTGCAAAGATCATCGATTGGTATTAGAAAGCTGTGGGTTAGCTAGAAAGTGCTATAAAAGAATTCTGGCGAAACAATAAGTGTGCTAGTAGTAGTAATCAATTATTGGTAGAATATTGTATAGGTATGTTGCTAGTGGAGTGTGTGCAGTATAGCACTAGTAATAATAGTATAATAGCACAGTAATGTAGTACAACTTTGGGATACCAAATAGAAATCCTCTTAATTTGTAATCTTTCAAAATGGAATGGTGTGAATTTACCCAAAGATTCCGTTTTAAGTAACAAAAAATTTGCATTTCCATGAACTGCCCACCGCATTTGTGGTGTCTAATCAATTGTAGGAAAATTGAAACCTGAGCTAATATTCAAGTGAATGATCCTTCAATAGAAAAAAGTGTTCTTAAATTTAAAAAAATAGCAAGAAATTATGAAATTAACTAGTTTAATCCGGGTTTCAGTGGCATTTCGATTTTTGGTGACTCAATAACTATCTGCGGCTCCTTGACTTTTGGTAATACGTGTCTTGAATTTGCGAAACTTTGAAACCTTTTACCCTTGCTTGTTTGAGTAGTTTTGAAAAACACTGTATGAGTGAGATTACCTAGATTACTTAATTCATAAACTTTATCGCAAAAAATTCAAAATTTTTCCAAGATACTTCAGAATATCTTCTGTTCTCCAATCTTCATTCTTTCTGCCTAAAATTATTGAAATCCTGTTTTTAAACAACTGTTCTTTACTTCCAGCCTATACTAAGTTTAGGGTACCAAAAGAATAAGAACTTCTGATTTTATATCTGATCATTTGAGTGATTCATCTTTTATATCTATTTAAGGATCAGGGATAAGTATGGTAAAATTATACTGACTATTTCGTCACATTATTTGTGGCCACTATTATAGAAAATTATTAGGTCGTATCACTAGTAACATCCATTCCTAAGTACATATACATTCTGGCTACACTTCAAGTATTGATTATGTAACTGACTGGTGATATCTTTTCAGATGTTTCTTCATTCCTTCATTCAGATGTTTCATTTTTTCTTCTTTTCTCGCTATATATTTCTCTTTCTCTTCTTTATCATCGGCTCGGGCTTGGAGAGTTGGTCCCAAAACTCTTCGTCGTCCGCAGCTTCCTTCTCCTCCTCCGTCTTCTCCTCATCTTCAAGAACACAAACCGAGGAGATTTGTGTCCCCAAGTATACCTTCATAAGCATTTTCCTGGATTGGATATCAAACACCCGCAAGTACCGGTCAAGCCCTCCAAACACCACTTTTCCAGTCGAAAGGTACACTTCCACAGCATGGATAGCTCCGGTGTTCCCACCTTCAGAGTACTTTCCTAGCAACTTCAAGCTGGGCTTGTAAAAAGTGCCAGCGGATGCCGAAACAATGCGGTGGGCCTTGGTGTCAATTTGTACCAATGAGAGTTTGGCCACAAAAGTATGAACATCCGTAACGATAATTTCCTTCTGTTCGGAATTAGCAAAATTGAGCGTAATAATGGGCTTTTCGGTGACCTTGTACGAGTCTAAGGGCATGGTGTCTTCTTTGGTGTTATACTTTCTGATATGGCCATATCGAGTCGCCGTGATGAGGTGAAGCGTTTTTTTGGCACTTTCCTTAGTGAAGAGGATTTGTGTGATCCAGATTGGAACCTCTAAGTCGAGATGGTCTGGCTCCACATTTTCTGCCTTGAACAAGGTCTTGGGCTTCCACTTCTTGGCGTCGGTGAACCAGCTCTTAGTAATATTGGTCGTGCTATCGAACAACCTTATAATCTGAAGATCGTTGTCTCTGCCTCCATAAGCGAAAACCCCCTTATTGTATGGGCAATGCACAAAAGCATCAGTCGTGACGATTTTTCCAGCCTCTTTTTGTACTCTCAAAGGCAATTTTATCTGAAGTGGCTCCACTTTAAAGTCCTCAAGGTACACAATAAAGATTTTCAGCGACTCGTATGCGGCCATGGCAAACCCATGCTCTTCAAAAGTCACCAACGATACGGGCTTGTCGCCCTGTTCAATGGGAAATTTATAGAAATGCACCAATCGGTAGTTTTCTTCAGGCATCGAAGAGGAGCCAAAGTACTCGAAAACACACAAGATCCCCCCAAGACGATGTGCAAGAAGGTATTTGCCTTGGAAGAGCTTGAGCTGGTGGATGCGGGTCTTGACATTGGTAAAGTCGTCTTTCTGGAGAATATTCTGTACCAATTCCGGACTTTGTCCGTCCTTCTGTGAAGTATCAGTGCCACGGGAGCATATGACCTCTTTTATATTACCTGTTTCGTCACAGGACGCAAAGAAACGCATCTTGGGGAGTGCTGGAACTCTGGTCATCTCGCGATGATGAGATAGATGGTGGCCTGCAGATAGTCCAAAAAGAAGAATTTCCAGAAACACAAAAAAAATACCATAACAACTTTCAAGAAATTATTTATGTAAAGCTATAGAATTATTTATCTATCTACTCAATCGCAAATGATGCCCTCGCCAAGGGCTTTTTCTCTCCACATTATATTCTCATGGATCAGTTCTTGCACAGGGAGGAGCCTGTTCCTGTAGAAGTGTTCTAAGATCCACTCAGACTTTTTCGCTTCGCGGTCCACGAGGGCAAGCGTATCGTCATACTCTTGAATTTTGGCTGCAAACGTCGCTGGCGACTTGAAAAGCGAGTAGAAGCTACAGACGCCTGAAAACACACGCTTGACACGAAAATGGTCATGTCCGTTACAGGAATATAATTGGTGCTTTATCTTGCCCACTGAGCACACCACCTCGTCTCGCTCGCAGAGACGGTCAATGTAGAGGCGCACCATATCAAGAAAGGGGGAGATTTTCTGCGAGAAGTCGACGAGCGACTGCGCTTTGTTGACACACAACATTTGGTTGGCGGTGATCCGGCGGAAATCCTTAATTTTTCCCAAAAGCTCCATATGTGTGGCCATGGCCCTTTGGAATTTGATCCTTGACTGGAAGCAGCTGTCGTTGTTGATCAAGTCCATACAGTCATCGACCAAAGTCTCGAACTCCAGAAAACCCTTGTAATTGACTGTGGCCTGGTGGTTGAAGCGGTGCACCAACTCAGCCACGGAACGGTTGGCAACCTCGATAAATTTTTCAAAATCTTGATAGAACTCGCCACACTCCTTAAAAAAACGGTGCATTTTGCGGAGAAAACTGAGTATGGCGGCTTTACACACTGGGTTGCTCAAGCCGCCATGGGGGTGGCACCCGAATTTGGTATCGGTCACGGAGAAAGTCCTTAGTATGTTTGCAAACGTCTCCTTCAAGTATTGCAAACCCTGGTGCAATTGTTTCCAATAATTGAGGGGATGGATTCCTGAGTAAACCTCTATATCCTTGCTGAATACTAAGTCTCCTGACTTCAGGTAGTGTATGATATCCAAAGAGGGCATAGTGTAATAGTAATCAATAAAAGAGGATTCAGAAAATAAAAAAAGGTACCACAGTAGTACTTAATTAGTAGTAAGGAAATGTATCAAAGTAGTACTTACAAATAATAAATTCCCAAAAGTTCATCATGGCTGCTAAAAGCAGTGGGCAGGATATGCAGGCGCGGATAAGGCGAGATCCGGTCACAAACAGTAGCAGCCACAAACACCCGTACACTACCAGAAGTATCAGAATTAATGTTTTTAAAAATAAACTATCCATGTTCAGAATTAGTAAATTTAGAATATTAAAAATATTTCCATAGCCCAAGTACTGGCTAGTAAAACCACAATTTTTTTTTTTAAACAATAGGGCGTGTGGCGCAGTTGGTAGCGCGTTCCCTTAGCATGGGAAAGGTCTCCGGTTCAAATCCGGACTCGTCCACTTTTTCTTTTTTCCTGTTAAGTCCTTAACGTCTTCAATCCAAATGGCGTACTTCTTTTCTTGGGCATCGGTAGGCACACTTTTCTTATTATGATTAATCAAATTCGAGAGTGGTTGCTCTCACCTACAGAGTGGACTATAGAGGATAAAAAAAGCTAGAAAGCAGATAGAACAGGAAACAAAAAGATGTATTTGAAAAAGAAGATTAAAGGAGGATAAAATACTTTTAGACACAATAGTAACGGAAAATAAAGTAATAGAGGTTAGAGTAGTTATGTAATATGCATATTTTATTCATTCATCATGTTCATTTTTGTAGACACGACAATTTGTTAAGTGTTGTAGAAAACTATTAAACATTGACGAAATATTTTTTCGGAGTTTGCATTTTCTTGTCAAGTGTTGCTGGTGGGGCACCTCAGAAATTAAGAGGGAACTTCTGTAGTGGAAAAGCGCAACGAGGAATTCAAGTAGCGGATAAGTTTGAAAGCGGTAGCTTCGAAAGGGGAAGGCTGAGAGGTATGTGGGACAATTCAACATAGAGAAGTCCCACGTTTTTGGAATGGCTACAGGTTAAGCAATGTGAAAAGCAGATGATCACTTTTACAAGGTTCTAATATTTCTACACCCTGCGTGCGAGATCTCCGAAATACTATTAACTTGGGGTTTAGTCTGTAAAAGCTGATCAAAGTTTTTTCTTTCAAAATACACACAACTATTGGAATAAGTTTGATTCCAATGCCAATGCAGAGCTGCGACTAGCTTTTTTACCTACCATGCACTCAAAATTTTAATTCTGGTTCCATCAAAGCTAATAAGTATTGAAATTAACTGATTCTAGATACAAACCAGGAAGGAAAACTAAAACATTTACTAGTGTTGGCAATTACTCTTGATCTGGATGGTAATTGAGAGCCTTGTCAGAGTACTATAGTTTTAGTCTTACTTAAATTAAAGTCTCTACATAGTCTTCATATATTTGTGCATTTATATAGTACAATAATCCAGTTTTAAACTAGGAAACTTTTCTCAGACTCTTGTGTGTGTAGCAGTTAGCTATGTCTATACACATGGGGGTCGTGCACTACCCAGCGAGCACCAAATGAAACTCTAGCAAAATTTTGGTACTAATATTTTTCTACCGAAAACCTGCCTGAAAAATCTAAGCATCCATGATCTAAACAAACTTTCGTCATTTCCTTGGCTGGATTCGATTGAATCCGGCCCCGCCCATAGTTTTTAACTGTAAACATACCCTATATGCATTTACATTCCTTATTAAATTGCCTTATGAATATCTATTTATTTCTAAATCAAACTCTGAGACATACATCTGAGTTTTTTACTTTTTAAAAAACACATATTCCCCTATAGTTCGGGCTCCAGTGGGTGCAATTTGAGCATCACACCCGTGCACCCTGACATAGAAAAAATCTCATCTTCCAAGTCTTCATCTCATAATCACTATGTCTAGCGTAATTGGTATCACGTTCGGTAACACCTCGTCGTCCATCGCCGTCGCCAACCAAGATGGCAAGGTCGATGTCATCGCCAACCCCGACGGAGATAGAGCCATCCCCTCTGTTTTATCGTATGTGGGAACCGATGAGTACCACGGCGCCCAAGCTGCAGCACAATTAGTGCGCAACCCTAAGAACACCATCATAAACTTTCGGGATTTTTTGGGCAAGAAGTTTGCTGAAATCGATGCTTCCGTGGCCAGTGCAGGTGCCACGCCAGTGGAGGCTCCTGACGGAGGAGTAGGCTACAACATTGTGCGTGAAGAAGGCCGCATCGAGCTTGTGAGTGTGGAGGAGGCTACCACGAGACATTTCAAGCAGTTAAAAACTGCTGCTCAGGACTATTTGGGAACTAAGGTGGAAAGGGCCGTTTTGGCCTTGCCCACGAATTTCTCTGAGCATCAGAAGGAGGTTTTGGAGAAGGCTGTTGCAGATGCAGGACTCCAGGTGATCCAGACCATCAATGAGCCTTCCGCTGCATTGTTGGCTCACTTGACTGCTTACAGCACCCGTGACCATGACTGCTTGCAAGACGATAAGATTTATGTTGTGGGAGATTTTGGTGGAATTCGGTCAGATGCTGCTGTGATTTCTGTACGTGGAGGAATCATGACGATTTTGGCTACTGCGCACGAAAAGTTCGGTGGTGAGCAATTGGACGATGCCATCTCCGAGCACTTCTGTAAGGAGTTTGAGAAGAAGTATAAGGTAGATCCTCGCAAAAACTCACGGTCTATGGCCAAGTTGAAGGCTGAGGCGATCGTGGCCAAGAAGACCTTGTCCAATGTGCAATCCTCGTCGTTTTCCATCGAGTCTTTGGCTGAAGGCTACGATTTCCTCTCCAACATCAACCGTTTGCGCTTTGAGTTGGCTGCCCGTAAGCCTTTGAGCGACATGACTGCTTTCATTGACAAGGCTTTGGCCAAAGCAAGTTTGGAAGCCTTGGACGTCGACACACTTCTTCTTGTTGGAGGATGTGCCAATGTGGTCAAGTTGGCCCAGAACTTCCAGTACGTATTCCCTGAGACCACCAAGATCGTGGCGCCTTCCACAGACCCACGTGCTACCAACCCAGAGGAGTTGTCCACCAAGGGAGCAGCTTTAAAGGCTGCTCTTGTGGAGTCTTTTGATCATGATGAAATCAAGGAGTCGCTTTCGCCTGTGATTATCAACACCCAGCACCTCCAGAAGCCAATAGGTTTCAAGGATGCTGAAGGCAACTTCCACACCATCTTGGCTGCCCAGACCTCGTTTCCCATCAAGAGAACCGTGGAGGTGACCAACGGCAGCAGCCCGGATGTTGGCTTCGAGTTGTATGAAGGACAAAGAACCGTCAAGGAGACGGTGGTGGAGGCTCAGCCAGACTCCGATGCTGAATCCGACGATTCTGATGAAGAACCCGAGGTCAAGCGTGAGGTCGTGTACAAGCCAGGCGAGTTGTTGGCCAAGTTGACTTTGACCGGATTGGAGCCCAACTCCAAGATTGAGATTCTCTTGAACATCACTCAAAACGGTACCTTGCACTTGGCCGGTAGAGAGATGAAGCGTGGCTCTACCGTGGTAAAGGGTGAGATTTCCAAGTAGACTTGATTTCTTAGAAATAGATAATCTCTGATGTAAGGTGTAGCTAATCATTGATATTGTTGTTTAGATATCTTATACTGAATTTTAGAATAGACGCTCCAGGATACTTTCTAGAATAATTAAAGGTCAATACTGCGATACTAGTTAAGAAATTTAACTTAGATCACTTTATAGAATATTGTGAAATTGTAGGGTTTCAACCTTTGAATATTTGCATTTTATGACTCACTGTATTACGAAAGTTCTAGGATTGGTCTGAAAAACTCAACCTACTACCAAGGCTTCACTCATCTAGCGTAATTGACTATACAGATATAGGCCTAGATGTTGGATCCACTATACATAGTAAAAGGTCAGAGAAGCCGGAATCCATTTTCGCACGCTTCCAATATAGAGTTATGCAGCGCCCTACTGTTACCCTACTGTTAGTCTAATAGTACTACTAGTACTACTAGTGGGATTTTCGTAATGACTGTATTTCAAAATCTCTAGCTTGAAAAGTACACTACGTTCAATACTACTAAGTTCGAGTTTTTTTTTTCTAGAAGGTTTAATTTATCCTATGCTTATTTAACTATCTAGGTATTTTGATAAATTCAACAGGCATATTTGAATAATTTTATATTTATGATTGAGAAAAGACTGAAGTTTAAAAAGTAATAGAGAAATTTATTGAGCCCTAGTTCTAAATATTTATTGTGATCAAGTAATTGTTCTAGGAAGTACTGCTCACATACTACATATAGGTATTCTTTTCACATGAAAGTACTAAATAAACCAGTGCAAAATCCAGACAGTAATTTAATATTGGGTTCTGAATTGCTTACTGAATATCTCAAAATCTTTCTATTTGAAGTTGGATCAATTACAAGTGGGGTCCGGAAAATTACCCGTTTAGGCAATTTCAATCGGGATATGAATAAAAATTTGCAACTTGCAACTAGGCGAAGTGGCAAAGACGATAATAGAGGCAAGCATCCTCAAATCAAAAAAAAAAATTAAATTTGATGGATGTCGTGAATGTTATTGTTTTGCTATGAGGATGTTAAATGTCGCAGTAAACAAATGTCGCATGTATCCCAGCAGTCTGTTGGTCTGTTATGCGTGCGCTTTCGCACTGCACTCGTATAGCTCCAGCGTTTGCTCCACACCAAGCATTCTTTTCATCTAAAATTCCCAGAACCAGAATTTGCAAAGCTGGACGTGGTATACTCTCATACTGCACCCACACCATCATCAAGATACATTAATACATCACTCAATCAGTACACTACTGCGTACACTATCCTATACAGCACCTTAACCTCAGACACCTTATCCTGAGACACCCCGAACTCCACCACACAGAACCGGTGACCAGATCAACGAAATAAAGTCGAATTAAGAGAGAAGAATTAATTTTCCTTGGAACTGCTATCAAGTGTTAAGTACTGTATACTAAAGAATTACTAAGTACAACAAGTGCTAGGAAGCGCCATACTCAAGAAATACTATTACCAGAAGTGCCTGAGTCGAGAAGTACAAGGAGGGAGTGCCTTGGACTATACAATATTACATAGCGATAGTTCGTGTGTTTGATTTGAAGACCTAGGAATCAGGGCTCATAACCAGCATAATCAGGGTACCATGCCTAAAGAAATGTCGCAAGTTCACAACAATGAGTTTATTTTCGGCGAGAGCGGCGGCAAAGGCAAGCATCTCCTGTCGTTTCTCAAGAACCTCTCGCTTACGGGCAAAAAACCGCCCATTTCAGCCGATACAGACTCATACAAACGGGTGAATTCCGACATATACGGCAACATGGCCTATGACTACTCTTTACCTGACCAGGGAGGCCATGCCCATGCTGATCACTTGTCTAGAGCTAAAGGGAGGACTGTTTCGAGTGGAACGAACGGGCGCGGTGCATCTCCCAAGCAGGCAATATTTCGGTCCGACTCCCGCTCCACCTTGCCTCTGCCGCCTCCCTTTCCCATTTCTCGAAATATCACTTCCGAAAGCTTATCTCGGCAGGTTTCAAGCAGTAGGCCGAAATACACCGATTCTGATGACGATTGGGATGCCCAATTGGAGCCGGAAAATATCATACCGGAAAAGTCCCGGGAAAAAAGGACTCTGCATGGCACTGACATCTCCGGAATGGGGCTGAACTTCCGCATGGGCGCTAACCCGGGTATTGTGGACCTGCTTCACCCGGACCTCATGTTTCTGGCCCCAGAAACCCGGGTTTCTGTGGATCTGCAAGAAATGAAGGCTAATCTAGAGGTGCAGCTCGCCAACCGCTTACATCTACGTTTCTCTAAGATCGCCAAGCTTTTGAGCGAAGAAAACACGATAAATCTCGGTGATTTACGCAAATTGGCCTGGAACGGTATTCCGGCCGAGCTACGGGCCATCACGTGGCAGTTGCTCCTTGGGTATTTGCCCACCAACAAGTCTCGACAGTACCTGACGTTGAAGCGCAAGAGAATGGAGTATTTGGACGGAATCCACAACTTCAGTGCGTTAGAAAGCCAGAGCTCAGCATCTTCACCAGATCCAAACGTTAACTCCTCCAACAGAGAAAGCACCATCAATAAGGAGAAACAACTCTATCACCAAATCAACATTGACGTGAAAAGAACACATCCCACGCTCAAGTTATACTCTTTTGCAGCCACTCAGAAGTCTTTAAAGCGCATCTTGTACCTATGGGCAGTTCGACACCCGGCATCAGGTTATGTGCAGGGAATCAATGACCTTTGCACACCGTTCTACCAAATTTTCCTCCAGAACTACTTGTGGCAGCTCCAAAGAAAACATATACAGGAAAACGAGAACGGCCCCGATGACTCGTACCTTTTCATACCCGGTTATCTCGACGAATCTGGTACTGACGAGCTGGAGCAGGCCCTATATAACGGTACCGACCTCCTCAACTTGCTGTGGGAGACCTTTGACCCGAGCCGGATCTCGCAAAGAGTCATCAATCTCATCGAGGCAGACTCGTACTGGTGTATTTCGCGGATTTTGGACAACATCACCGATAATTACATCCACGAGCAGCCGGGGATTCTCAAGCAGGTGGGCGAGTTGCAGACTTTAATTGAGCGCATTGATAAGCCGCTTCTGGAACATTTGAAACTGGAAGGTGTGGAATTCATTCAATTTTCGTTCCGCTGGATGAACTGCTTGCTCATGCGAGAAGTGTCCATCGAACTCATCATCCGAATGTGGGATACTTACTTGAGCGAGACGCCCCTCGGATTCAGCCAATTCCACGTGTATGTGTGTGCGGCATTTTTGATTAAGTTTAGTGGCGACTTGAAGGAAAAGGATTTTCAGGACATTCTCTTGTTTTTGCAAAGCCCTCCAACGGCACAATGGACGGAAAAGGATATTGAGTTGATGTTAAGTGAGGCATTCATCTGGAAGAGCTTGTACTCGGGTCTGCACTAACAGTCACAGTGCAAATACAATCACAGTACAAGTTGCAGTCACAACTGTGCAGTGACTACTGTTAACTATCATTTGACTAGGCTGGCCATACCTGCTATGATCATGTCTTTTTGCCTAGCTGGACTTTGGTGCGTTTTGCATAATTTAAAATCATCTGAGGGTTCAAGGATCTCAATATGCCCACCGCATAATACTCCAGGGCAGCGACATAACTATTATTACTACAGTATATACAGCATAGTAAACCACCTATTACAGCTAATATGTAGTACAGTACTGACACAATTAGTGCAGTGCATTTACTACAGTATAATATAACAAGGTTAGTATACTTAATGGTGTTGGTTGAAATTAGATGTATGACCAAAAAATATTAAACGAAAAAGCTCATGGCTAGATTGGTGGACCAACTATTTCCCCTTATCCGTGATTCTTTAGGCTGCTCTTTTGTGGACCAGAGATTCTAAGCTAGGTGCATCCCAAAGATACAGACATCTCGATTCATATCTTTTCGGTGATTCTCATCTGTTCTAATGTAATTTAATCCAACTATCCTGTAACTAGTTTATAGGCTTAAGACAAGGCTATCGTTCTGTCTTAGTAGTATAGACGGTTTTTTAGTCTATAAAGAGCTGTTTTCCAGATGTACACTTATGTAGCTGCTCATATTTTCAACACATGGCTTTTTTATGCACGTTGAATTTTTACTCACTTCTTGTATTATTTCTGATATATCATGTCAACGAGTACCTAGCGAGCATGGATGCAGGGTACTTCGTGGATATGTTGTATGCAGAGAGACACGTACATGCCCGAGATGAATAGGACCTGTAGATTATTGTTGGACAATAGGGCGGTGTGAACCCAGGACAATAGGGATGTGCTGTCCTTGGACTACCAAAACAGTATAAAAGGAGCGGAGAACCCGTCTTAGCACTTTGGTCTTGTATAGTACGATTTATATACCCCTATACAGTGTTTTTCGAAACTATTCAAACTCGCGCCATAAAACAATTCAAACCACACTAGCAAATTAAACAAACCAATAATTCAAAACTTTCCATACTGCTCCAGTTCAATTCCATCCGTTTCCCCATCACTGCTGTAAGACTCATAAATATACTACATAGGCAATGCTCAAGATTTACATTTCAGAATATTGAATTCTAATGAAGGACGGTGTGAAACTATTACGCCATGGTTTGAAAGACTGGGCGAAGGGGTACGAACCTTTTTGAATCATTGGTTTGTCAAATTTGCTAGTGTGATTTGAAACATTTTACTAGTGTGGTACGAAACATTTTATTGCGCAGGTTCGAATAGTTTCAAAAAACACTGTATATTAATATATACTGAAACATATATTGAAATATTATGAGTTGCGTAGCCAAGAGTATATACAGTACCATAGTAACTTGCCATATCAATATAAAAAACAGAAATTGTTTATCGTTAAATAAGATATCATATTTTTCCATTCATTATAATTGATATAAATGTCATATTATAGTATAGTATAGTATAGTACAGTGTAGTGATAGTACAATTTATTCACATAATCAAACAGTATTAATTAGTTGATTATAGTAACATGAGAACGATACGGTACGTTCCGCATTAAAGACTTAATCGAGAGGACAATAAGCTTAGGCAAGGCTAAATACCTGAATAGGGAACTATTTCAAGTAATAGACATTTGAATCTATTTAAAAAGGAAAAGAACTAGAACAAAATATATTTTACATGCCATATTTATCATCAAGGGATAATTTGTTTGGTAGAGCTAGACCCTTTTTATTCTTTCTCATACATCCAATCAGGAACCAGGTCTTCTACACTCTTACAAACTTTCTGTTGAGCACCACCCGAAATCCATAAACTAAGAGCATACTTCATAATAAAACAAAAAAATATTCCTGCAGTTTTACTCTACCAGGCCATTAATTTGCAGAATGATATGACCTGCGCACGTGACCGCCTGACCCCATTTGACCGCACTGTGCGTATACACTCCATAATAAGTGCTAATTAATCCGACTCTACCTACACCTACCAAACATCAAGAACTCTAACACTTTTTACACCGTCTATCTCACCTCATACCATTATAACCTACCATGTCACGGCCCGGAAGAACGTTTCTTGCATCCACTATTGCCAAGCCATATGTGGATGAAATCACCCAGCAAGTGGCCCAACTCCCCGAAAAGCCCAAACTCGTGGGCTTGCTAGCCAACGACGATCCTGCAGGTAAGATGTATGCCAGCTGGACAGAGAAGACATGTGAATCATTGGGCTTTTCGTACCAATTGGTGGAAGTCAGCAAAAACGACTTGGAGGCCCGCCTCATCGAGGCGAACAGGGACCCGGAAGTGCATGGGATCATGGTGTACTTCCCTGTGTTTGGCGATAAGCAAGACCAGTACCTCCAGCAGCTTATTCTGCCGGAAAAAGATGTGGAGGGCTTGAATTTCCTTTATTACCGCAACCTCTACCATAATGTCCGGTTTTTGGATGCTCCAGTCAACGAGCAAAAGTCCATTCTCCCCTGTACGCCGCTTGCAATGGTGAAAATCCTTGAGTTTTTGGGCATCTACAACAAACACTTGCCCTACGGAAACCGATTGTATGGGAAAAAAGTGTTGGTGGTGAACCGACTGGAAATTGTGGGACGGCCTTTGGCTGCTCTTTTGGCCAATGATGGTGCCACAGTGTATTCCGCCGATATCGACAATGTCCAAAAATACACAAGAGGAGATGATTTGTCTATGCAGAGACACAAGGTGGAGGACCTCGAATACCTGCAGTACAGGCCGGAGGTGATTGCCGAGTCATGTGATGTGGTTATCACGGGAGTTCCTTCTGAAAGCTATAAATTTCCCACGGAGAAAATCGCGAATGGCACGACGGTGATCAATTTCTCCAGTGCCAAGAACTTCAATGACGATGTTAAGGATAAGGCAGGATTGTATGTGCCATCGATCGGAAAAGTGACCATTGCGATGTTGTTGCGCAATTTGTTGCGGTTGATTGAGAATAAGCGCATTCGTCAGGCCCAAAATGAGTAAAAGGATTCAAAAGGAGTGAAACGAGGAGATGTTGAAAGGAATTTTCAAAAGGGGGAGAGGGAAGTCGGGGAGATTAGAAATTATGGTCAAGACGTGAGAAAAAGGTCAGAAGTAAGAATTTCAATCTACTTCTTGCTTTAATTTTCACCGTTCGATTGGCTATTCATTACATATTTATAAAGTTATTAAGCACTGTCATGTTAAAATCAGGTCCTATATTAGATTAATCACTACTCTAACATATATAGCTTTCACCTACTAGCAGATTTACCGGTGCCTAATAGTAAATCAATTAATACCTATCTTGAACTTGTGTAACAGATTATAGAATTGGTGGTAGGTGGTCATAGATGATGGCTTCTGTAAGGACAATTCAAGTTATTTAAAGGTGTTGAGCCGACTTTAAAGAAGGAGATCGTTAAGACAGTGGTCTTTCCAGGTGCACTACACGAACCAAGCAGAGATACCAGATTCAAGATCCGAGTAGTAATCAATTTTGATTATTGTTATCGTTCAATCAAAGCTACGCACAATGAGAGTTAGGCTTTTTAGACCGGTTTAATGGGTCTGAATGTAGCATAGTAGTGCCTTGGTGACAGCAAGCAATGTCTTAATTTTCTCTTTCAATTCTTATGGCACTTTGTATCAATTCTGAAATACTTAGGACATTAGCATTTTCTAGTCCTCCAGAATTGGTGTTATTCAAATCGCAGTCATTAATTATGTAATAACTAAAACTCTAATCGTGGAAATCCTCCTAGTCATGGGTTTTTTTTATTAGTTTAGAAACTTTTTTTGCTTTCCTGTCATTTGAAATCAAGCGGTTAGTATTTACTTTAATTAAACATCACTAGTCATCATGAGCCATGAGTAGTTAGTCATATATGTGCATAATCTTATCACAGTCCTGTCACAAGTCTGGTACTAGTTCCAGTATTTTACTAAAATTACTTCTTTTTATTTATTTTTATTTTTTAAGCAACTATTAGCAACTATTAGCGATATTTTTTTTTTCTGGTTCAAAACCGGTGGCTTTGTTGTACTATTGA
>NKZA01000123.1:599-49494 GCA_002374405.1 Metschnikowia cubensis
AGTGTAGTAGTGTAGTAGTGTAGTAGTGTAGTAGTGTAGTAGTGTAGTAGTGTAGTGTAGTGTAACATTGGCAGGGCTCATAACCCTTAAACTAAATGTAAATGTACATGTATACTTGGATAGTTAAACGTTCCTAGCAAAGTCCCAAAGACATGTTCAAAAACCTCTCTGTAGGCAGAGTATGTATTTTAAAGTCGGGTAATCCTATTGATACTACTCTTGGCGTCGATAGTTCCTGTAGTGTATTAATGTTTGTTCAGTAGACTAGTGTGTTGTGTTTTTTAATACATGTATCTACTTGCTCGTTGATGGTTACAGAGAGGAACCGGGCGTGAATTGTTTTGCTGCCCTGGTTGAATAGTTTTGAAAAACTGTATACAGAGGAGCCCGGTCAGTCTTGAACGGTATCCATTGTGACAACAAGTCCATGGCCTAGCTTAATTGTATACTGGATGCAAGCAAGAGATGAATACTGGAGTTTCAAAGTTAAGACGCTTGTTGAAACTCATGTGAAAACTGTTCTAGATTAAGAAAGTGTATACCACAATTTCAATATGGATATTGAGTCCCATATTGTACATTATGGATATTGAGTCCCATGTACATTATGGATATTGACCCATACTGTCCAAATGGATATTGTCACCTTTTCTACAGTCATTCAGTCCATTGTCCCATTCTGTCTTAATGTGAGCTTCTGTCCCTACCAGGACTCGCGAACACTGATGTATCATAAAGTCCATATGCCTAGATGTTTCTTTTTGGTCACTTGACACGTTGGTAGCATTTACAAGTGATGCATCACGAAAAACATGTACACCCAGGGTGGAGGCTCATTCAACTCGACATAGCCGAAACCTACCAAAGCAAGAATTGGCTGACTAGAAAGCGAGGAGGACTAGACCTGAACTGGCAAAGACTAAAGCTGGAACATGGGCCCCCTAAAGGCTCTGGCAGGAGCTGAATAAATTTATATAACACGAGGATAAGATTTTGTACAATGATGGCAATCCAGCTCCATGAGGCTCCATAGTTACAGTGTTTTTGAAACTATTCAAACCACCCACAAAATGATTCAAACCAAAAAGAAGGTCAAGCAGCGGAAGAAGGTCAAGCAGTGGAAGAAGGTCAAGCAGTGGAAGAAGGGAAGAAAGGTTTAGCGCAGAGAGACTGACGCATTGGCCAAGCAGATAGAGAAAAGAAATTGACTGGTTCTGTTAGAACAGAGCAGGTTGACGGATTGACTGGAGTGGAATCGGAAGTTGGAGCAGATGAAGCAGGACCGGCAAGAACACTGAGTCGAAAGCAGGTGGGCCAGGGAACATGAATCAGGAAGTTGAATGGAACTCAAACGGATCGTGGAAGTGGATTGTGGAACCAAACTCTTGGAACTCAATGGAATCTGGGAAGCAGACAAGAAACTGAAGCCTGGAATAACTAAGAATAACTAAGAACGTTGACCCAGACAGTTGGATAAATAAGAGTGATCAGCGGGGTCTGCAATGGTGTGGTGTTCAAACAGACTCACCACTCCACTAGAAATACTAGTACACCCGAAACTAGTACACTCAAAAGACTGGAGTAGACCCGTTGAGTTATACAGTGGATAATTCTTTCAAAGAATGACTCTAAGAAAGTCAAATGGGCTACCAAAAGGAGCACCCAGTCTGGTCCACTCTGGTCCACTCTTCTCCACTCTGGTCCACTCTTCTCCACTCTGGTCCACTCTGATCCACTCTGGTCCTCTCTGGTCCACTCTATTCTACTCTCTGCAAATGATCAAACCAATGCGACAAAAGATTCAAACCAATAATTCAAAACCTCTCATACCTCTCCAGTTCTTTCCGTCAGTTCTTGTCCTTCACTGGCACTGTAAGATCCCCAAATGTAGTACATATAAGACAATCCTCCAGATTTAAGATTTCAGAACATTGAATTCTGATGAAAATTGGTGTAAAGCATTACGGAATGGTTTGAAAGACTGGGGAAGAGGTACGAACCTTTTTGAATGATTGAAATGCTTCAGTTTGCCACGCTGCGTTGAACAGTTTTGAAAACTATACCATAGTGCTCCAATGATGGACTATGAGACTTTGGGGCAATTGCAGCTCGCAGAGTGAGACTCGAATATCCCGTTCCAATTCAACCACCCGAAATAACACCCCCGAAATTCTCTGACTCACAAAAATTATAAAAATCTTTTGAAACGATTACATTTCGAGCAGCGGATCCTCCAAATGCATTATAGCTGTTTGTTTGTTTGCTCGTTCTTAGTTGTGCAGGTAATTTGCACTAGGAGCTCCGGTTGAGGTCACTATGCCGACCTAGAGTGGGAGCCCTCTATAAATGTTTGGGATTACTTGGACCTGCTTTGGTGGACCTGCAATTGTCTAACGTCAAACCTGACTACTGACACCAAGACATTACTTACGAGTCTGCATCCTGTTCCCCGGAACCTTATCAGGTTTGTAGTACTGGCTGCTCCTACTTGAGGTTGCCATGATTCATCACGCTCGCCTTAAACTAATATTCTCAACATAGGAAATGTACTGGATGTACTGGAGTACTGGATGTACTGGATGTACTGGATGTACTGGAGTACTGGATGTACTGGAGTACTGGATGTACTGGAGTACTGGATGTACCGGTGTACTGGATGTCCCAACAGTTAAGGGAACAGGCACACAAAATGTTAAACTACATATCGTTTAGTACAGGAGTGGCGTGTTCTTCAGTGAAGCTGATCTTGAGTAATGGAGTTCTGTGTGTTCTTAGGTCCTGAACACCACCAGTGCCAGACAGTCAAGAGCTTCTGGAACTAAAAAAAGGCCTCGCATGTGCAGGAACTTCACTCTGGTCTGAAGCACCCTGATTCCTATAGCTATTGTCCCGATGGCATGGCTCCTTTCTCCAGAAGTATCACAGTCCACCATGAAAATCACGCACTGGACACGTGTCTTGCTTAAGGGTATCTTTTGAGAGCTAGAGGTGTTAAGAGAGTGTCCTTAAGAGTACCTCAGAGAATGTGAGGCTTTTTTAATGGATGGTCCATCAGAATTCGTATTCTTGGAGTGATCCTCTTGAATCTGCCTATGCCAAATCTGTATTTGAGGACTTTGTTTTGGAATCTACATAAACAGTCCTTGAAAGTTAATTGGGAGATTTTTTTCCTCGTGGCTATACGAGCCTTGATTTGGTACGAATTGCATAAGCAAAATCGGCGGTAGGTATTCTCCATTGCATAGTGAGTCTTGTGACAAATTGGTCGAATGAGTGAGTAGCGGCGAGATCGAACGGACAATTTAAAATGTGTGAACTTGAAGAAGCGACAATTTAAAATGTGTGGACTTGAAGAAGCGACAATTCAAAACGTGTGGACTTGAAGAAGAGGAAGCGAGTGAGGAGGACAAGTGTCTGTGGAGACAATTGGAGAAGTGACTATAGACAGAAGGAGCAAGAGGGAGGAGCAAAGTGAAGTTGGAGATGAACCATGACCTCATGCATTGACAGTGCTTGATGGTGCTTGTGTAGTCCAGCATTTGCAAGTGTTATTGCGTTGAATTAGAAACCGGCAGCTTAATATTTACATTCACCATCATACTACACAATCCCCGAGTCCCGTATGGACCACCAGTTCGACCTGAGCTGAGCAGACGGTCATTGACGTTATAAGCCAAGCCGGTGAGTATGACGGTTCAACGAGAGACACGGATGGACAAGAATAGAGTAGGGAATAGAGTAAGGAATAGAGTAGTGAATAGAGTAGTGAATAGAGTAAGGAATAGAGTAGTGAATAGAGTAGTGAATAGAGTAAGGAATAGAGTAGTGAATAGAGTAGTGAATAGAGTAGTGAATAGAGTAGTGAAGAGAGTAGTGAAGAGAGTAGTGAAGAGAGTAGTGAAGAGAGTAGTGAAGAGAGTAGTGAAGAGAGTAGTGAAGAGAGTAGTGAAGAGAGTAGTGAAGAGAGTAGTGAAGAGAGTAGTGAAGAGAGTAGTGAAGAGAGTAGTGAAGAGAGTAGTGAAGAGAGTAGTGAAGAGAGTAGTGAAGAGAGTAGTGAAGAGAGTAGTGAAGAGAGTAGTGAAGAGAGTAGTGAAGAGAGTAGTGAAGAGAGTAGTGAAGAGAGTAGTGAAGAGAGTAGTGAAGAGAGTAGTGAAGAGAGTAGTGAAGAGAGTAGTGAAGAGAGTAGTGAAGAGAGTAGTGAAGAGAGTAGTGAAGAGAGTAGTGAAGAGAGTAGTGAAGAGAGTAGTGAAGAGAGTAGTGAAGAGAGTAGTGAAGAGAGTAGTGAAGAGAGTAGTGAAGAGAGTAGTGAAGAGAGTAGTGAAGAGAGTAGTGAAGAGAGTAGTGAAGAGAGTAGTGAAGAGAGTAGTGAAGAGAGTAGTGAAGAGAGTAGTGAAGAGAGTAGTGAAGAGAGTAGTGAAGAGAGTAGTGAAGAGAGTAGTGAAGAGAGTAGTGAAGAGAGTAGTGAAGAGAGTAGTGAAGAGAGTAGTGAAGAGAGTAGTGAAGAGAGTAGTGAAGAGAGTAGTGAAGAGAGTAGTGAAGAGAGTAGTGAAGAGAGTAGTGAAGAGAGTAGTGAAGAGAGTAGTGAAGAGAGTAGTGAAGAGAGTAGTGAAGAGAGTAGTGAATAGAATAGTAATCGGGGAATAGAATAGTGATCGGGGAATGAATGGTGCAGTAGAAGGACGGAGAGAGGACGGAAGAAAAACCGAAGAAATGGGGAATTTACGAAATGGGAAAAGCCGTGGTGCATATGGCCGAAGCCAACGAACAATCCTGAGTCCACCGCAAAGATGACGCACACTGGCACATGGACAGTCCGCACAGAAGTCTGGACATGCACGCAGTGAGCGAGAGAAGCAAAATGCACACGCCCACGCGCAGTGATGAGAGAGATTAGAAAATCGGGCAAAGAACATGAGATTGGGACGTGACCAAATGAGATAGGACAAAGAAAACGAGAGAGGACAAAGAAAATGAGATTGGACAAAAAAAACGAGATAGGACAAAGAAAAAGAGATAGGACAAAGAAAATGAGATAGGACATGAGATTGAGATAGGGACATGAGATTGAGATTGACAAAATGTGATCAAAATGAGAGTAAGAAAATTTGAGGGAGATAAGAAAAATTAAGGGACATGAGATCAAGAAAAGTGAGATAAAAAAGAGATTAAAAAGGAGATTAAAAAGTGAGATCAAGAAAAGTGAGATTAAAAAAGTGAGATCAAGAAAAGTGAGATCAAGAAAAGTGAGATAAAAAGGAGATAAAAAGGAGATAAAAGGAGATAAAAAGATAAAAAGATAAAAAGATAAAAAGATAAAAAGATAAAAAAATAGAAATGTGACACCCGAGTGTCATGCACCCGAGTCAGTCCATAGAACACGAATGCTTTAGGCAATGGAAGTACCCCCAAATAGAATGAATGTGCATGTTGAGATTGGCACTGGAAAGAACATGGTGCGAGTGTAGTAGTATGTAGACAACATGAATCATGTGTACGAATGATGAATATTGGAGAAATATAAGAGGTCGCCATAAGGAGCAGGAACAGTAGGAAATATGTAGCAGTTTGAGAGCAGTTTGAGAGCAGTTTGAGAGCAGTTTGAGTAGCAGTTTGAGAGCAGTTTGAGAGCAGTTTGAGTAGAGTCTTGTGTAGAGTCAAATATAAAGTTTTGTGTAAAGTTCATGTAAAGTTCATGAAAGTTCATGTAAAGTTCATGTAAAGTTCATGTAAAGTTCATGTAAAGTTTTGTGTAAGTTTGAGGTGGGTCAAGTGTAGATGAAACAGCATTAGAATTTAATGTAGGTTAAGTACGAGGAACAGCTGTGGTTTAGGCGTTGCACATGAGGCTCGTTGAGGCGTCACATGAAACGTTGCACGCTTTCTCAATCTCACGTTTCATGTTTCACAGTTGACATTTCATGTTTCACAGTTGACATCCACATTTGACCCACATTTGACTGACATTTGACTGACATTTGACTGACATTTGACTGACATTTGACTGACATTTGACTCACATTTGACTGACATTTGACTGACATTTGATCCACATCTTATCCCCATTTTATCCCCATTTTATCCCCATTTGATCCCCATTTGACGCTTCACCAAAACTGCGAGCGTGTGGCAATTACTATAGTGACCAATGGCTCCTTCCGCTGACCATGGTAGTGTAGGATTCATAATGGCGTCTACTTTTGGCGATGCCCCGATGCCATTTTTGGTATGTTGGTTCGTGTTGATGCTGTTGAGTGCTATGTGTTTTGGCTGTTTGACCGTTTGTGCTCTGGTGCTGGGAAAGGTGACCTGGAGCACGTGCAGAGCGGTTTGGGTGCAGCCGCTACCTCCGGAGGAATATGTGGGCAATGACGTCGTGCGGAATCACCAGCTTCCCGGTGCACCGCTGGGCTCGTATTTGCGCGGCGTCACACATGGCCACCGAAACAAAAATACCTGCGGCCCCAATGCAGCCCAAAATATCTGCAGCGTCAACGCAGCCCAAGTATCTGCAAGAGCACATACGGAGCCACAAGGCCTGGAGTTGCCACACGCCGCCACCACCTCCGGCAGCCACCGGCCCCCACCGGCCCCCCACCGGCCCCCACCTACAGGCCACCTACCGGCCACCTACCGGCCAACCCCCTCCGCTTCCCCGGCCACCCTGTCTACCGTGAATTCTCTAAAAGCATAGGAACCTGGCGGGTATTTGGCCAGTACACGTCTCCGGTATGTCTCCATTCTTTATTGACCGGTAAAGTACAACCGGGCTCAACTCGGACGCTCAACAATAATAGTGCTCGGCGTTAACCTAGTCTAGCTCGGCCCATCCCTCGTATCGATCCTCGGGTGGGCCTCGGGTTCATCTGCTTAGTCCTCGGCCCCGTTCGTGACAAGTCCCCGTGTCACGTCCAAGTAACAAGTCCCCGTAGAATCTCCGATCTTCGCGGACCCTCGTCCTCGGATTTCCTCCTGTGCCACAGCATACGCCACGGGGCTAGCCCGCAACTGGCTGGCCATGCTCTAACGTCATCTTGGGGTGCCCTTGCATTTGCATCACCACCGCTAGTCCCCATTCGAGCCCTGCATGCAGGCTCTAGCGTCATCTACGCCTTGTACGCCATGTAGTCCGGCCTGGCCGCCGCTCGCCTGCCCCCAGCATTGTCCCTCCACTTCACCACCTTGTTCGAAGTAAATGCACACCTGCTGAAAGCGGAAAAGCAAATGGATTTTTCTGTAACGGGCGCGCGCGAAGTATGCGACCTTGCGTTGTCTGGCTGCGCGGGCCGCACGCTGCCACGAATCCCCTCGCATCAAGCGAGATAGTTTGGCCGAGAATGTTGGTCCGCCTTTGCATGCCATTCTGGGAGCCACATAGACGAGAAATGCAACCGAAAGGCCCAAAGAGTGCTTCGTCGGAATTTTGGACTGTGCCTCCATGGAACGTCCCTTTTGCTTCCCCGCAGCATTCCATGCAAATTTGACTCCTTGTGGCTCAAATCCGGGGGCCCCGGTTATAAGGGTCTATGCACAAGGCCAAACAAATCGGGGGTCAAGTGTGACTACGCGTGCAAAACAAATGCGTATGGATGTTCTGCCGGTGGCCCAAAAGGAAAAACATGAAAAAAAAAAAACAAAAAGAAAAAGAAAAAAAAAAACATGAAAAAAACATACAGAAAAAAAAAAAACAAGAAAAAAAAAAAACAAAAAGAAAAAGAAAAAAAAAAACATGAAAAAAACATACAGAAAAAAAAAAACAAGAGAAAATGAGAATACACAAAAGGAAAAATGAAATACGTGAAGACTCTGCAGACACAAGAGGGAAAGAGGAAAAAAAAAAGAAAGAATGCACGAGACCCAAAAAATAAAAAAAAACCGTGCAAGTAACATGCAAGACGCATGCACATAAACGCAAATAAAATGCAAACACATGCATGGTGGACGCAAAAAAAAAAAATTAAATATTCAAAATTAAAACGAGCGCGCTTGCCAGCAGCCAGGTGCATATGTTTGAAATCAACATGCTTATTCTGGCCGCCTATATCGCATGATTATGCTTGTCGGCTAAAATCTGCATGGTGTATGATCTCGATACAGATCCTTCGCTACTGTCATATAAAGAAGCGTTAAGCCGCTGCCTCCATGCTGCCGCTCCCCCTGCCCCTTTAAAACGTGCTCCGCCGCTACATCCGCCGCCTCTGCTGCTTTTCATTTCTCCCCGGTGCTCCACCATTCTTTCGTGTTCCCTTTCCCAAATGCCTCAACTCCCCTCTGTGTCTGAGTTGTTGGTGGGCGGCCATATTCCTCCCGTGAACACACGGTCTTCGGGGCTGCTGCCGGAGACCCGACCTGCCCACTTGGGCTCCAGCCCCCGCCAAACAGACCCCAGATTGAGCTTGTACCACCCCCGCACCTCGGGCGCTGCCGCAAAACCACAATCCATAGGCTCCAGCGGTTCAATTGGCGACGGCGCCAATGGCGCCAATGGCGCCAATGTCTCCAATGGTTCTAGCCCGACTTCCAGCCATCCTCCACACGCCCCAGAATCCACGCCGACGGCGTACAAACAGCAGTGCCAGCGCCCCACTGAAGCCAGCATTCCCATAGCGTCCATAGCCAGTCGAAGGGCATCCGCAGAGTACGCCTCACAGGGATACGAGCGTAGCTATGTGATGCACAGCACGCCCAGCAACGACTACTTCAGCTATCGGGACCCCACGGGCGGGCGGCTGATGGCAGACTCCCGTCAACACAGTGCGGAGCACCTCAACCGTATGCCGCTGTATAACAGTACCACGTCCAGCGAATCTATCCAGAAGCTTGGCACCACGCTGCCAGGGTTGGCGTCGCCGGACTTTCGCAGCCGGCCTCGCCCTGCATCATTCTCCCATGCCCCAATGACCAGCATGCTCTACCCTGGAGCCAAGTCACAGGTGGTGGGGACCGTGGCGGTCAATGCGAGCTATGCCCACGGAGCCGCCACGTCATGCACGTCACCACACGGGACCGCCAGCATATATGGACCCACGTATGCATACACACCGGCCCCACAATACATCGTGCACACGCCAATCCACGGCAATGTGCCCATTTCCAACCAGATAACGAACCCCAACCAGATGACGCAAATGACACAAATGTCGCAAATGTCGCAAGTGGTCAACCAGATGACCAATCAAATGGGCAGCCAAATGAGCAGCCAAATGTCCAACGGCATGCCGAATGCAATGCACTCGAGCATGCATTCCAATGGCCCCGTCAGCGCCATGCACAGCATGAATGGCATGGGCAACAGTACAGCGATGCATTCGGTGGCGATGCCCAGTGGAAGCGGAAGCGGCCCCGTTGGGCCTATGGCGAGCCAGGTGCCCAATGCAGTGCACAATGGGCAGGCGCCCAGCGGCCCAATGCAGAACCCCATACATTCAGGCAATGTACCAGGGGGCAATATACCGCATTCGCATTCAAGCAATATCCCGCATTCGCATTCCAGCAACATGGCCCATAGCACGGCGGGACATTCGTCCCTAGCACATAACCAGGCGCACTCCAACCTCCATGGAGCGGCCAGCAACATGCACCAGGCCATGTACAACCAGGCGTACCACAGCCCCGAGCAGCAGAGCATGCCCCAAGAGCAGAACAATGCCTTGCTCAACAAAAGACGAGTCACTAAGCGCAGGACGAGGAGTGGCTGCATGACCTGCCGCAAGCGTCGCATCAAGTGTGACGAACGGAAGCCCCACTGCTACAACTGTGAGCGGTCCAAGAAGCTCTGCTTGGGCTACGAGCTCGTGTCGAACACCCGGCGGCCGCAGGACCCCGATATGCTCAAAAGCAAGGCCCGTTTGCTGGTGCAATCGTTGATGTAATAGATTAGTCATTAAATAAGTTCATAAACACCAGGCCAGTCAGGCTGGTCATTAAATAAGTTCATAAACACCAGGCCAGTAAGGCTGGTCATTGAATAAGTTCATAAACACCAGGCCAGTCAGGCTGGTCATTAACTAAGTTCATAAACACCAGGCCAGTCAGGCTGGTCATTGAATAAGTTACACCCAGGCCAGTCAAGCCGGTCAGAGTCGTTCAATGGTCAATGACTTATGGCCAATGTTTGGTCACGTGACTGAAAATATCATACTCTAAACCGATAAATATTAATTTGGCATAGTTCATGGTAGTGATTCTGTGTTTTGTATTTCATGTGTGTGTTTTGTATTTCATGTGTGTGTTTTGTATTTCATGTGTGTGTTTTGTATTTCATGTGTCTGTTTTGTATTCTGTGGCGATTCACTGCGGATTCAGGTCCTACTACTCAGTTGATGTAGTTGATGTGCTCAGTAAATACTCTCGGGGCGGAAAAAGTCTTGACAATCAGTGATACTCAATTTCGTGCGAATGGTGCACTTCAATCATCAGCCTTCGCAATCGCAAAGAGCCTTCACAATCTCAAACCGCAGTGGCCGCAAAAACCCTAGTCTCGGTCGTTGAACAACGTCTCTGGCTCAACTTTGGAGGCGAAAAGGCTCATGGTGGTGTCAAGGGCTTTCGGAGTGTTTTGGTGGATTCATAAGTCCCATACTGAGTATGAAGATACTAGATACTAAGTACTATGAAGTACTATTACTATGAAGTACTATTACTGTGAAGTACTATTACTATGAAGTACTATTACTATGAAGTACTATTACTATGAAGTACTATTACTATGAAGTACTATTACTATGAAGATACGATGAAGAACTATTACTATGAAGTACTATTAATATGAAGTACTATTACTATGAAGTACTATTACTATGAAGATACGGTGAAGTACTATTTACGATGAAGATACTAAGTACTATGAAGATACTAAGTACTATGAAGATACTAAGTACTATGAAGTACTATTACTATGAAGATACGGTGAAGTACTATTACTATGAAGATACTAAGTACTATTTACTATGAAGATACGATGAAGATACTAAGTACTAAGTACTATGAAGATACGATGAAGATACTAGAGTCTATGAAGATACGATGAAGATACTAGAGTCTATGAAGATACTAAGTACTAACTATGAACATACAGTCTTTTTGAAAACCATTCATACCAACACAGCAAAATGGTTCGTACTCCTTCGCACCATCTTTCAAACCAAACGTTCACACCAACTTAATTAAAATTCAATATTCTGAAATGTTGAATCTGATGATTGCCTTACATGTAATAAATTCAGGAGTCTTGCAAGATTAGTCAAGGGTTAAGACCGGCTCAAGACCGGCTCAAGACCGGCTCAAGACCAGCTCAAGACCGGCTCAAAACCGAGAGGAAAACTGGAACGGGTACGATACTTTTTGAATGATTGGTATACTTCATTTTGCTAGTGTGGTTTGAATTGTTTTGCCACGCTGCTTTGAATAGTTTTGAAAAACACTGTACTATGAAGTACTATTTACTATGAAGTGCTATTACTATGAAGTACTATTACTATGAAGTACTATGTACTATTGGTACTGCTTTAAATGGTGATGGAACGGATGGTGATGGAACGGATGGTGATGGAACGGATGGTGATGGCATGGATGGTTCATACTCATAGAACTTATGGTCTGTGATTACGATGCATATAATGAGCCTTGTGGTGATGGTATCTGGTGGTGCTCTGGTAGTGGGTTGTGCTCGGTGCTAATGGTTTTATCAACACTGCTGAAAACATAAATGGACCTTTCAAGAGTATCAGAAATCTGTTCCTTGAGACCTTTGGTTTACTTTGGTTTCTGCTATTCTTCTTTTGATGCTGTACGCTTTTGATAGTGTACATCCTTGTCTAGATTTGACCATCTTGGCAGTCTAGCTAAAGCAAGATTGGATTAACGAGATTGTCCCTCTACTATCTAGCGAAACCACCTCCACTGGCACCTCCTCTGATGACTGTTCACTCTGGTCTGGGTCTGGTCTGGGTCTGGTCTGGGGATCTGAAATCCCTTTTGACCAGTTTCGCTCGTAGCAGTTCATGCCATGGCTCGAGTCTGCGTTGGTGAAACTGGTTGCTGGGTGCAGTTCCTGTGCCAGCAGGGAGACAAAGGGACGAAAATGCATTCCTTGAAAACACAGGACTCCACTTTTCTATGATTCCCCGATTGGGACCTCCTAAATACAGCCCAAACCACTCGCTAAACTCAAGAGACTCAACACACAAGACTCATTAAGACAATGTACACCTTGATGAATCAATTGGCTCTGGTCGGCTCACGTATTTTACCTCTATGGGACTCCAGCAAGGTTCTGGTGGATTGATCATACAACTTTGCTGGTGATAGAATGGTGTCCTGGGGTGTCCTGGGGTGTCCTAATGGTGATTGACTTCTGGTGATTGACTTCTGGTGATTGACTTCTGGTGATTGACTTCTGGTGATTTACTTCTGGTGATTGACTTCTGGTGATTGACTTCTGGTGATTGACTTCTGGTGATTGACTTCTGGTGATTGACTTATGGTGGCCATAATTGTGTATTACAATATTGATGACTGATGATTCTAAGGCTTCTAGCATTTACTCCAATGGCGATTACTACACAGAGGTTACATTTGTTGGACATCTGACGGCTTAGGGTGTTCGTATGAGTCTAATCCTGCTTTGATATGGACTGATGTTTTGAGTGGGAGAATAGTCCGTCGTGGTATAGGTCCCTGAGCATCATGGCTTCGGGTTTACATTCAGTCAGAGCCAGAGTCAGTGCCAGGTTCGTAGTTCATGGTCGCCTATATCCAATGTTGGTGCTCGAACCTCGGGGCCTTCACCTTGAAATTCCCCTACGTTCCACTCCAGCGTTTTTATACAGACCTGTAGCTGGAGACCGAGGCTTTTAGCTCGGCGCAGTGACAATGGTCTGTTTTCCAGACAGTCAGATGACTTTCTGTTGTCCGATAGAGGCACCACTGACCGGAGGGGTCAATCAAGAGGAGGGCGGAGGTCACAGAAAAGAGTGTTTCCGATCCCTCCACAGCCGGTCAAACCAAAAGGCATGGATTCACACCAACTTCATTAGAATTCAACATTCGAAGGTTAAATCTGGACGTTGCCTCATGCATTGGGAGCGGTGCAGCACCTATCAAGGGTCAACGGAAGTGGAAGGGATACGGACTTTTGTTGCCCGGTTTGGAAGTTAGTGAAGTATGTAGAAAATGAGTCAAACAAGTACTCACAGTGACAAAACGGTGGGGAGTACAGGTCTGGAGATTTAGAAGGAGTCAGAGGCATAGGCTTTCTTTTAGTTCGGCCTCTGGGGTGTGTAGAAGTTGCTTCTGAGATCTTCGTAGAATACACTGTGAGTGACTTTAGTGAAGAAATAGACTCTTGGCGAGTCTGGGATGCAAACCAGAAATACTTGTACATAGAAGTGTAGAAAGAAGTACATAGAAGTGTAGAAAGAAGTACATAGAAGTGTAGGAAGAAGTACATAGAAGTGTAGAAAGAAGTACATAGAAGTGTAGGAAGAAGTACATAAAAGTGTAGAAAGAAGTACATAGAAGTGTAGAAAGAAGTACATAGAAGTGTAGAAAGAAGTACATAAAAGTGTAGAAAGAAGTACATAAAAGTGTAGAAAGAAGTACATAGAAGTGTAGGAAGAAGTACATAAAAGTGTAGGAACAAGTACCATGGACAATTACAGTGGGTTTGGAAGTAATGGAAGCACGAAACAGTACTCCTGGAAAAAAGTCCACTCACTTGGAAAGATACGAGAAGTCAGATATTGTGTATTCAGAAAGAAGTCACAGGATGTGATTTCTCGTCTTTTCGGCCATGGTCAAGAATATCCCACCAGTGTTGTTGTCTCAGCACTTGCCTTGGAGCAAGCTTTAAGGCCAGACCTTAGTGACCAGACCTATAGTTTAAATATAGCTAATTTCGCTTACTGTACTATGGAAAACGATAACTGCCAATGGCCTGAGGCACACTGTTTATTTTACTTCTTGTCACGGACAACTTCCGTATTCAGTAAAGCAAGATCCATATCTAGTATAGCAAGATCCATATCTAGTATAGCTAGATCCATATTCAGTATAGCAAGATCCATGTCCAGTAAAGCAAGACTTACGAAACATAGGTTGAAGGCCTCGAACCAGACCCACGTAATGTTTCGTATTACTGATGGACACTGACAACTCCCCTGACGCAAACACTACCGAGACGTTCATATCTTGAAGAGACTATGGGGATAGAGTTGTAATGGCAGAATTACAGTATTACATATTACAGTATGACATATTACATATTACAGTATGACATATTACAGTATCACATATTACAGTATGACATATTACATATTACATATTACAGTCCAATGTTTAATCAGGTGCCTAAACCTATTCTATACATTAGTTACTTTCGTTCTGGCTGCAGACACTTAAACAGTAGACAATTTTAGGAATGGCTAGTATCTTTATATCTACCATTGATAGCAACCAACACGCATATCTCATAAATCAATTTCCAGTATATTCATTTCACATTCTCTTTGGATATTGCTCCAGCTGGATCACCGGCTCTCCGGGTGTCGCAACTCTGTTTGGGATCTGGCAACAATAAACGTACGATCGACAATAACTCTTAGAGCAATCTAATTGTCATTTTAGTAACTGATAATTGTCATTTTAGTAAATGATAATTGTTCAGTAACTGATTGTTCAGTAACTGATGATTGTTCAGTAACTCATAATTGTTCAGTAACTGATAATTGTTCAGTAACTCATAATTGTTCAGTAACTCATAATTGTTCAGTAACTCATAATTGTTCAGTAACTCATAATTGTTCAGTAACTAATGGATATTGGCTTAGCACGAGACTTCTTGGCACTTCCTTGGGAATTGGAGCTTCCTGTTTTCCTTCCATATTTTCCGCAGGGTCTTTCATTTTCGAATGTTTACCTTCCATTTTCGAGGTCTGAAGTAAGCCCTTGAGGTCGCTCAGCCATCCCAGTCAGTCTTCACCTCTCACTCATTTAATTGCCACGTTAAAAAGGTGGATCCAAGATTACAAGACAGCCTAGGAGATTCTGTAGCTGTCTCCGACTCCATGATCTAGAACTCGATTTCTTCCATCTAGAATTCGATTTCTCTGTTCCATCTAGAACTCGATTTCTTCCATCTAGAACTCGATTTCTCTGCTCCAGGACCGTAAGCCTGGACTACTATCCCCGCCAAGAAATTTAAAGACACCATGACCCCGAGATTCGGGCTACCTGCCCCGCCTCGATGGTTGTACGGAATTGCTGGCAGTATTTGTAAAGGTTAGGAGCCCCCACGATCCGTCGAAGATCCTCGGTTCAAAGCCCCAACTCCACTCCGGTCCACCCAAACACAGCTGAAACATCACGGTTGGACGCCCCTCCAAAAACAACCACTTCGCTCATAGTTGCCCTTCCCGAAGCGGAAACGCAACGCCTGTCAAAACAGCAAGCGTGGAGAGGCTCAGTAGTAGGAGTTACGAACCTGGATCTCATGGGAGCATGGATCTGGCGCGATATGATAAGATGAAACCAGGAGGTGCAGCGCGCATGACATGCTGGATAACCGTCATGAATTCCCAGATCCCAGAGGCATAAAAAAAAATAAAATAAAAATACCCTTCCCTACCTTCTCGGGTCCGGTCTTTTTCCTCCTGTCCCATTGTACCTTGCACGCAGGCCCAAGCAGGCCCAGGCGCCTCCAAGCATCGTCAAGCACCATCAAGCACACCCAAGCATCTCATGCTGCCCCCTGTGCATTTGCCCTCGCTTATACTACACCCAGGGCGGACAAAAGAAAATTTAAACTACACATTATGCCGTCGTTAGGCAAGATGCATCTGAACCCATGACGTACTCTGCTTTGCAGGGTTGATGCGCGATTGGGAGCCGCATCCTGCAGACAGGCCTCGCATCATACCTTACCTCTACCGCTGGCCACCCATGCGCTTTGCGCACGCTACTTACCGGCCCAGCTTCCCACCTGGCTTCCGGCCTAGCACTCGCCACGGTTGCATCACCGGGGATACCCCTATCCAATGCAGGTCCCCTCGGCCTGCCTCCCAACTACATCCGATGGCACCTCAACATCACCAGCATGTGCCACCCTGAAACGCACATGAAACAAAGGCCAAGGCTCAACCAAGGCGAACAAAGCTGAACCCTGACCAAATCTGAAACAATGCTATATAATCCTGAAACAATGCTGGTTAATATATGCCCAACCCCCGAAAACAATACTCAAACCCTCACGTCCCTAAAACAAACATGAAACACGCCTGAAACTCAAACTTAAACCTACATCCCTGCCTGAACCTTAACTCCTACGATTCGAACATCATGCCTCGTAAATGTTACACAGCAGCGTGCACATACCGGAGGCACGGGCATCTAACGCACGGCTCATAACTTATGCTCGTATCCGCAAACGGTCATGCGTCATTCTACTAACAATTTCGCACATCAGGGGAACTTCGGCTAACACCGAGTACTGGCTGGCCTGTTTCTCCCGTGCAAGGGGTTCTCTCGCCTCTGTTCCTGCAATTCCGTCGCCGGGGGTGCAGCCCAGCTTGGAGCATTACGCGAGCAGCAACCCCTGTCCGTTTGTCATCATACCTCGGCCGGCTCCTTGATGCACTTACACGTCCCATTAGTTGCTGTACTTTGCTGTATTTACCCATGCTTACATTTGTGTGCGTTCTAACGGCTGTATCCTTATTTATCCACCGTCTTTATCTCACCAGCCACCGTTTGTCTTCTCATTATGCCTGCCTTTGTATGCCTGTGTCCAGGTCTGTAAGAATGTATCTAGATGTGTGGCTGTAAGTTACGTGTTCTTCTGTAACGTGTCTGTATAGTGGTGGTATCCAGAAAGACAGGAGTTCGGAGTTAGGTCTCCGATACAGGAGCATCTCGCCGATTGCTCTTTGCTGGCGGGCAACAGCGTCCTCGTCCAGGTATTGCAGTTTGAGTTCCCCGTTAGGCAATAGCACCTCGGGTAGACATCGTCATGCACATCAGCGCGCGGATATAGCCGCCACGCAGAGCACAACGAATTTTTTGGCGAAGCGAACGTGGATCCTTGCCGCATAACGCATTCCTGAGCGCATGGGTGCATACCGAGCCCTTTAATCTACGCAGCTCCCGCATCAGAGGAATATTTGCCAACACATCCAACTCTGGCGCGCAACTATCTGCGGGCTATTATTTGGAGGAGCAACTTTAGCCTCTGCACCGTGGAATGCACGCAGCACCTCGTTTAATGCCCCGCCAGTCTCCCATGCTTCCCTCGGTTATAGTCTCTCGAATATCTCGCGTATACAGGTCCATGCGCCTTGTGAATCTAAAGCGGGTGTTTGTTCGAGTCGATGGAGCAACCTGTACCAAGGAACAATATGGAGGACAGCGGCGACAGGGTGCGGGCAGCACCCCCACGCAACTAAAACGGTTTCCTCTTTAGGCCTGGGAATGTTGCCCCTTACCACATTGCCCGCTGTGCTTGGCGCCGTTGCGCTTTTCCCAACATTTTAGTCTTCGGCCAACGATGGTCTTGTGTATGTACAGCTTCTAGTCCATAGCAAGCCCATGCTGCTTAATGCAGCGCGCACTGAAGCTTTGCGTAGCGCTGATGAAACTCATGCACAGCGGTGCGGGCTTCTGCGGAGCGGAACTGAAACGTATGCGCAGCGAATCCCGCACGGTAGCCGTGTGGAGTCATGGCGACAGACGCAGTGGTTAGCACGTGAGGTCACGTGAGGTTATTGTCATTCTATTTAAAGTATCGCGTGACTGCATCCACGTGATGCTCATTGCAAAATACTGTAACACAAATTCGAGCTGTCACGTGATGCTTGAGGGCTTTCGCATAAATGTAACCACGCCGCGTGAGGGGTGTCACGTGCTATTTGTCGCGCAAAAAAAAAAACCAGCCCACGTGACGGCCATCACGTGGTACTCAAATCCCATAAAATCCGTAACGTATCACGCAGTACTCCGCGCAAAGAAACTATGCCACGTGACTGCCGCGTGATGATGATCACGCGATATCTTCACGCGATAGTCTTGTCCCAATCCGGAAACTACATGCGCTATCTCACCCCTGACACCGCACTACACCCCATATTTACTACCCTTTTTACCACCAAATCTAGTACTATATTCCCCATCTTGCCCCCAAATCGTCTATGATTGCATTTGTGATTTTCGCCAACAAGGTCTCCATCAGCTTCTTAAACTATTGACATCGAAATCCCCCCATATTTTACCCCAGAAATAAGCAACTGCCATTATTGTTTGCTGTAAAAAAAACTGTACGTCGTTTGCGCCACTAGCGCCAAAACCAGGGTTCATTTTGGTGTAATTTCGAGCTCAAACTCGTTTTTTTACCAATATCTGGCTCAATTTAGGGTTATACAACCTACCCATTCTACTAGTTCTTGAATCTACGGAGTTTAGTGATTGCCTGGTTGAAACTTCGGATTTTGATAATTGCCTGGTTCTTGAATTATTGATTGCCTGTTGAATCTGCGGAATTAGTGGTTGAATGGGATTTTCTCACGTAGTTTTGAAAAGCCACTTCCCCAGTGGCGAAGTGGCAAGATTGGAGACCCACGACTGCTCGTCGCAGAAGTTATCGTTGACCGTCAGATCGTACCGGTATATGAAGGAAATCATGGGCAAGATCAACGACATGAAGCTCTTGGAGTTGAACTTGGTGATTGAGGAGCTTGAGGCCGATGAAACTGACCATTTGGCCGGCTTGTACCAGATAACGAAGTACTGCAACTTGAGCAAGCAGAATCTCCACAAGTTCTCGTTGACCTATAAGGCTGACAATACTTGTGGCAATAATAATGGTGCCCGGTTTGTGATTATCACGAACTTGTTGAACCAATTGAATTGGGACTCGTGCAAAAGAGTCAATGTCAACTTGCACTTCAACTACCTCAACAACGACCCTCGCTTGGACTTGTTGGTGGAGCTTCCCGTGGTGTTGACTGTGCATGGAGAAGAATGCAGCGTGCTGGAGTCCAAGCACGATGAACGGCTGCTCCTGCTCATTGAACTGACCTACTCCTACTTGGGAGGGTATTTGTGATGGAATGAGTTAGGTTCATTAACTTGGTGTTTTTTCTTATGGCTATTGAAATAGAGTTACACTTGAGAATGTTTAAGGATGTTCGAGAATTCAATGGGCGTTGAAGAATGTGAAGAATGTTGAGGTTGTTGAAGGCTGTGAAGGACGTTCCAGTACGTTTCAAATGTCTGGGTTTTTATAGCCTGTTTGATTTTGTTCTGTTGGCTAGGATGTGTTTGCTACGGTTATGCTCTAGTCATGATTGGTATGTCGTGATTCTTTGAGCTAAGTCCTATGTTGATTCAAAGGTTTGGTGCAGTCAACGCTTTTGTGTGAGAACATATACAGAAAGCTGTTTTAATTGCTACTTTCAAAGTTGGTGATAAGGAAGCTGGCAGGGTCTATGTTTAAACCTATCCTGATTCGAATCTCGGGTTTCATGATTTTTATCAGGCTCTGCTGCAGTCCAATATGGTCCAAGACTGCTCAAGACTGTTCAAGATGTTCAAGATGTTCAAGACTGTTCAAGACTGTTCAAGACTGTTCAAGACTGTTCAAGACTGTTCAAGACTGTTCAAGACTGTTCAAGACTGTTCAAGATTGATTTCGAAAAAGGCGGCGCACAAAGCAAGTATACAATCGGCTACACTATCGTTATTACACTGAGGGGAAGTTTTGCTCCCACATGTTATCGTTGTGTGAAAGGTCTGCTTTTACATGTCATGATTGTGTCGACAGCCCAGCTGGGTGGCCTTAGATATATGAGTGGGTACTGTGCCTCAATTGTGCTACTGATGCGCTACTGTTCTTATGGTGCCACTGTTATACGTCTCATAGTCTCATGATATGGGACTGTGGACTGGACTGTTGTGCTGCTGAGTTCCCGAGTTGCTCTGCTATGAAGACTATGTTGCCGAGGCTGTCAAGTTGATCATTTCTTTCCTCGGCTTACGTCATATGTCTTGCGTTGTTGTTAATCTTCAAGCTTACTTGCGTAGTTTTGAGTTGCAGCTGCAGTCTTTAGACTATTCACGTGAAGAGTTTTTTCAGACAAGTCACCGAAAGTCTTATGTGCAGATTGCAACATCAGTTTCTATTAAAATGGGAACCATGTTTGTTGGAGTGGATGAAGTCATTGCTTGGGCTATAAGTTTCTGTCTTACGTACAGGAACATGAATTTGGCTGTTTGCTGTACGCTGTACGCTTATCTACAGGAACGCCTCTACGCAACTACATTGATAATGCACGAATCATCAGCAACTACTACAATGTGGATCGATGGCCTCTAGTATATGCAGAGTACACTTTCAGCGCTCGTGTAAATGCGTGGCTTGTATGCAGTACTGATACATTACCTGCACTCCCGCGATATAGCCCAGGTAAACAACGCCAAACTCTCCATCAATATAGCTATGGAGAAGGACATCGTTCCAGGCGGTAAGTAGTATACAGGCCAATGCCCAGCTTCTAGACTAACATGCAGGATCTGATCCGCACGTGCTCAGCACAGCGCAATTGAAGTCCATTTTGGACAAGCACAATGTGCAATACCCATCTGACACCCGGAAACCCAAGTTGATCCGGCTATATAAGAAACACGTGGCATCAGCTGAATCAGGAAGGAAAACTGACGGATTGGGAAAGCCCAGTGACCAATTAGGTAACGAAAACGACGAATCGGGAAACGACGCCGAATCGGGAAACAGTAGGGATTCTGCAAATATTTCCAAGACAGAAGGTAAAGTCACGAAGCCGGAAAAAAAGAAAATACCCAAGAGAAAGGCCGGCTCAAAGCGTGCAAATGCCAGTACTGGTGACATCTCTGGGGTTGAAGCAGGTGGTCTTTCTACACCCTCCAAAAACCCTAACACCTCAAAAGACACCCCTACAAAGAACAGTGCCGCCAAAAAAGCCGCTGGAAACACCAGCTCCAAGGTGAAATCACCCGGTCTAGGCTCCACCGCTTCGGACTCGGCTTCCAAGAAGAGAAAGTCCATGCTCCAGGATTTCGACCTCAAAGTGTCCGAAACTCCGTCCAAAGGCAACGTGTTCGAGGTGGACAGTGGCTCAGAGTCGGATCTTCTCTCTCCGAGTGTCAAGAGGCTCAAAACGGGAAAAACTCAGGTTTCTGATCTGTCCACTCTCAATAATAGCTTTTCAGGACAGGAGGCACTGAGTGCAGGACAAGAACAGAAGTTGGAGGGAGAGAATTTAGAAACTGAAAAGGAAAAAGACTCTGAAAAAGACCAGTCTAGATCCGAGGAGTCTAGCGAAAAAGCTGGCGAAAAATCTGGGTCTATATTGATAGATTCAGAAAAAGGGTCTGAGGCAGAGTCTGACGCAAGCTCTGCAGCAGTCTCAGAATCTGATTCCAGCGAGTTCGATAGTGCTCTTTTGAAGTTGAAACAGGCCCATGAACCCGTGCATTCGTCCCCCCGACCCACGAACGTGGAGCTTGCCAAGCTCTTCAATATCGATCCCAAAACCATTAAACCCAAGCCCCGGTCTGCTAGAAACATCACCCCCAGAAGACCCATTATCATTTCCGAATCGCTTTTGGACCGCACCGACGAGCTTCTGGGCGAAGATGTGCCTGAAAAACGGGCCAGACCTGCGCCCACGGAGTTCTACAATAACTCGGATCTTAGTGATGCCGAAGACGAGTCAGTGAACTTGACTTTGGGCAAGGGAAGCGATGGTGAGAGTGGCAGTGACGGGGAAAGTGAAAGTGGAAGTGAGAGTGAAAACGAACAAATTGGGAAAAAACCGACTTTGAGGAAGGTAAGCGAAGAAACTGGCAGAAAGGTGAGTGGAAAAAAGGTAAGCGCAAGGAAAGAGAGAGCTAAACAAAACTCCTCTAATTCCTCTTCCAAGAGGTTCTGGCCTGCGGTTGGCCGGTTCTTGTTCTACCTTCTGGTGTGGCTCAGTTTGGTGGGTGTTTCGCTCTTTGCCTATTGGTACAGAGAGCAGAGCTTCTACGTGGGCTACTGCGGGGTTGAAATCAATAAGAAAACCATCCCCTCGACCCCCGAAACACCCCGTCTTTTGGTGCAGTTTGGAGAATACCTCGATGCAAACTTCAAGCCGCAATGTGTGGAGTGTCCCCAGCACGCCCGGTGTTTTCCCCGGCTCGAAATGGCATGCTATGACGATTTCTACCGCCACACGCCCTGGTACTTCCGGATCTACCCCAGCCTCAACCCCCAGGCACAATACTGCGTTCCCGATACGAAAAAAGCGGAGAAAATCGAGATCATGATCGATGTGGCCCTCGACTTGCTCCGGGCTCGCAACGCCAACCGAGAGTGTGGAAAGGCTCATCAAGACGATGTGGATGCCGGAATCGGCATCTCCGATTTGCACGACCTTTTGCTCTCCATGAAAGCTCCGTATATCACGGAAGAAGAGTTCGAGGAATTATGGCAACGGTCCATCACTGAACTCGAAAAGGAACCAGAGATAATTGTAAGGCAAGTTACCCCTTTATCAGCCCGTGCCCCGGCTCCGGCCCAAGCACAAGCTCCGCAAAAATTTATACTAACATCCCAGGTCAGATTTACTGGTGGTCACTTTGGTCCCCGACCTCACGCTAACCACTCTGCTCCAACGCAGAACCTCCAGGACAAGGTTCTTCGATCAACGGCCTTATCGCACCTCAGCCTCAAGTGTATGATGTCCAATACGTTGTTGGGGATAGTGGTGCGGTTCAAGCGGAGTTTGGCCATTTTTTTGGCTCTCCTTATGCTTGCCGTGCTTGCCAATTACAACTATAGCAAGTTTAAGTTGCAGCAGAAGAGGGTGGAGACGCTTTACGATGAGGTAATTCGTCGGTTGAAGAAACAAGCCAAAGCAGGTATGGAGTCGTCTAATGTTCCGGCATATATCGGGTCCATTCACCTCCGGGACTTGATCTTGAGTTCCGAGAATAACCTCTCCAAGAAGATGCGGCTCTGGCAAGCCGTCAGCCGTAAAGTGGACCGGAACACCAATGTTAGGCACGAGTTGATTGAGGTCCACGGTGAAGTCATGAAGGTATGGCAGTGGATATCGGTGTTGGATGATTAGACATCGTCGACGATCACTAATTGATTGGAGTTGTCAATCGTCCAGCAGTTGATGTCAAGTGTCATGTCTGAAGGTCTCAAGAAGTCTTAACTCTCAACCGAACTCATTGATTGCACTTATGCACTGGTCTTCAATTGTTCGCTCACTTGGTCACTCCTTCCAAGTCGATTTACTGCTCATATATGTTCATTGATGAACGATGCACGTGTTCTTTGCTGAACTCCGTTTACACTGTCTTGTGGGCTTGTTCAGTATCAACCTGCTGCCATTTTATAACCACGGCAGTTTACGCTCCTCCACGTTGCCGGAAGCTTTCTGTCTAAGGACTCCTATTGGATTCCGTCAATACCCATGCAAAGGCCATTCCCATGCAAAGGCCATATACATACAATAGGGATATCACGGGGAGTTTCTTCATAACAGAAAGGTTCCTTTATTGCTCAGAATATAGCAAAATAAGCTTATTTGGGGAGATTTGGTGACTTGTTCTTGTCTCAGCGAAAACCTGAGCAAGCAAATGATGGAACAGTAACAAGAGCCAGAACCTGTCCATGCGGTTACTTCCACCTATTTCTTTGAAAATCTGTTAGAGGGCTGTTCAAGTGTGTTACTCTGGGATGCAGGGGTAACAATTGTCTGTGGTCAGGTGGTTCTCTGAGGTCTTCCAAGGTCTTCATTGGCTGATAAATCCACCTTGCAATTCATGACGATAACAAGCTAAGCAGTTAGTGATGACTCGTGAAGTGATTACAATGACTCGTGACAGATGACAATGACTCATTACCGATCTATGACTTTTACATCTACATACCTTACTTACACTAGGTGTTTCCGGGCAGTTGTGTCTAATTCTAGGACCTCAGTCCTTTGAAAAGAGCCTGTTTCTGAGGTGAACATTGAGAAAGGCTGGACTTGGCTATTGTGGGAATCTATTGATAGTGCTCAGATTAGCTATTTATCCATTGTGTCCAACAACAAAAGTCGTGTGGAACGTTCTCAAATCCACTGAGTCGACAGTGATGGACCTCAAAAGTCTTCTTTGGTCACCAAACAAAATTGTTATCATTCATGTGGCAGGACAAAATCAATCTCATTCATTTGGCAGGAGTCTGTCTTCGACTTCTCGAGACGTTCAACTTCAAGGCGTTGCAACTTGCTCTTTTCCTCAAAATATACCATACATCAAGGAATGGTGATGGTGATGGAGGTGTTTCCAAGTTTTTAGCGCAGTTCTACTTCAGATGGCATAGCAGCTAGAACTTCTCCAAGAGCCAGACGAAACCAATGACTGATGGCTCGTGACTTTGTGGATTGATGACCAATGGCACTGAAACATCAGATGATCATCCATATCAAGAGTTTGTTTCGGAGCAAACTCCATTCCAACATGCTAGCTCAGACAGATGGACGTAATGGTGGCTTGAGGATGCAAGAGCATGTCACCAAATGGTTTTAGATCGTGATAGATGGTCGTTCAAGTGATTCAGATCGTGTCGGTCTCATCTGATACTTAAGTGATTAAGTGGTATTCCACGAACATGTCAAGTGGTTATTTCAGGACACGTCAGATGGAAGTGTCATTTCACATGGTCATGTTTTGGTGGTTTCATGTTTGCATAGATGATCGTTTGGGATGCCCCAGACTCAATTAGCTGATGCCTCATGAAACGATGATGAGAATCGATGATGAGAATCGAGGACAAGAATCGAGGACAAGAACCGAGGACAAGAATCGAGGACGAGAATCGATGACAAGAATCGAGGACGAGAATCGATGACTCAATGGCTTGATGAGTTATTACTATTGTACATGTGATTCGCTTGATCTGGCAGTGTACCATTGGAAGACCACTAGAAGCCCAATTCCAATTGGTTCATTGTTCATACCAACTTTATACCATTGACTTACTTTTCAGTGATTACTTTTGTTCTTGTCTTGTCTTGTCCTTGTTTAAGCCCTAGTACTGCTCTACTTCAGCCCTACTTCAGCCCTACTTCAGCCCTACTTCATCAACTCCCACGCTTCTCTATGACTCTATTTCCAACTTGGACACTGCATCCTGGAGCTCGTTGTCATCGTCATCACCAGCCAAACCACTCTCGAAGATCTCGCGGCCCGTCATCTTGCCATTGTGCATCTTGGCAAACCGCTCCTTGTCCTTCTGGTCGATCTGCATTTCCTCGCGGAACGCCTTGCGCCAGGCCCGGAACGACTCCGGCGTGACCTTGGTGCCGTGGAACTTCTGCTGTTCCAACTTCTCCTTGGCCAAGAGCTCGTCGTCGTAGACTTTCTGGGCCGCGTCCACCTTATGCTGGAAAAGAGCCTCAGCTTCGTCCTTGAGGAGCGCAGCTAGCGAAAATACACAGGGAATGCCGATATTGAGCTGAGCCTCGTCGTTGAGCTTCAGCAAAAGCAAGGCCAAATCAGCCTTGTCAAAATCAATGGTTTCGGCCAAACTCACATACTTGGAGTCGTCTTCTTCTTCGTCCAGATGTTCCACCTCTTCGGCCTCCATTTCCACCACCTCGACCACGAGTTTGGGCACTTCTTCAGGGTACATCTCGGGGTAGCGGACGTCTAGAAGAAGGGCGTGCAGCCGGTCCGACACGGTGTCGAGTTTGGTGGAGATGGAAAAGTGTGTTTCGGATAAAACATCGAGCTCGTCGGGGTAGATGGAGCGGAGCACCTCGATCTCCTGCTCTTGTTCTTCCTTGTAGTCCATGGCACTGGAAGCCTGGGGAAGACGCTGGGATATGTTTTTCGCGTGCGCGGCTCAACCGAGCACTAGTGGGATGCAGTGTTTTTCAGACTGTTCAAGTGAATGCGACAAATGTTTCGAACGACACTGGCAAAACAAACAAACCAGGATTCAAAAAGGTTCATACACCCTCTACAGGATGTTGTATACAGGACTTCAATGAACCCAGTTGAGTTCCGTTCGTTTTAGTGCTCGGTTGTGCATGTAGTGCACGAGGCAATTCTCCAGACTAGAGATATGGTTATATTATTGATGAATTGGTGTAACACTACCGATTTTGAGAGACTGAGAAGTTTGTTGCTTTGTTTAGGTTTGAAAAACACTGTTTCGAATCACACTACCAATTGAACAAGGGCCATTGTGCAGTATCCAGAGAGTCCTTTAAACAATGCATATTTCTATTCTGTTGTGGCGCATCCGTTTAGACCACCCGGGTGAACGGCCCAGATCATTCTTGGATGTTTGGCCAATTTACGGTGGGCGTTGGTGGAAAGAAACGAGACCGGAACTCGACGCTGGTCACGTGACCGTAAACATCACGGCACCTTTTCAAGGCCACCAGCGAACGTTTCCAGCTACAAAGCCACCACGATGGCGTCCGGAATTCCAGGATTCCAAGGAACCCATTCTCGCAACAATTGCATCAAACAGAGGGTGTTTGCGTTGGGCCCTTTTCTGCTGAGGTAGGCGGGTGTACGGGTGTTTCGGGGTTCTTGCCAGGCCCAATTCCGGGGTAGGCCTTGATTAAAGTGCACACTCCCATGATTTGGTGTGGGGCCATTCTGCAGATGAAGACTTCCAGAGCATTGTCGAATTGGGTCCTCAAATTCAGAAGTCTAGATATGTGTCATTAAGACAGAATGGGACAATGGACTGAATGACTGTATGTCCATGATCATATTTGGACGGGATGGGATGGTGGCAGTGTTAATTTTGACAGTATCTGAATAATGGGTGGGAGTATCCATTTTGACAGTATCTGAATAATGGGTGGTAATATCCATTTTGACAATATCTGAATAATGGGTGACAATATCCATTTTGACAGTATCTGAATAATGGGTGGTAATATCCATTTTGACAATATCTGAATAATGGGTGGTAATATCCATTTTGACAGTATCTGAATAATGGGTGGTAATAGCTGCAAATGGGTACATGGATGTGACGTCACCGGTCATTCAATTACTTATTACCATTTTCACTACCAAAGTACGTTTGGTGGTCACTCAAGTTCAAACTGGGGTTTAAGGTATGCTCCTAGTGAATGTGTCTGGTATTGGCTAATAATCTTAATGGAGGGTGATGTTTAGTGTCTGGAGACACCGGAAGGCAATATGACAGATGTATGATTATTCATGAGAATGGTCTATGGTACTACTAACTCTGGGTCACAATACCTGATGATAGTGACTTATGATCACAAGGTGCATATGATGCCTGTGGGAATGCCTGTGGGAATGCCTGTGGGAATGCCTGTGGGAGTACTACGACCAATACTACCTGGATGACGGATGATTTTAAGTATGGTACTGATTATGTAGTGATTCTTCTAGTAATTTTAGTGATTCTTCTAGTAATTTTAGTGATTCTTCTAGTAATTTAGTGATTCTTCTAGTAATTTTAGTGATTCTTTTCGTGATTATTATGTAGTATGTAACATTATTATGTACTTTCTATGGTGTCTCGACTGCGTGGCTTTACCACAATTCTTCCTGCCTTAGATACCCACTTGCCTCTTTCCTTAAGTATGGTTTCTAGGGAAATATACATATGCCTTCTATATGATTGTATGTTTGATATAGAACTGTGTATGAGAATCTCACGGTAGTTACTTAATTATTTTTACTTCGTAATTGTTGTGACATGTAGCGTAAGGGAAACACTCTGGGGCATACTTCCGCCTTCCGCTCTATATATAACACCATACCCCAAGCGTTGTTTTCATTTATTATAATTAATCGATGTACACCTTACACACAGAAAAGAAGTTTAGGGCGAAACCAATACCTCAATTTGAAATGACATTGAAAAGATGATCCGGAAGGACGTTATGAAATACAATCCCGACAAACTATGAGTGTTCACAGGGAAAGAACATCGAATGCATTGTTGAGATAACCAAATTCCTTACTAGATACATGAAAGGCCAGAACTCCGCTGACTTAAGATTAAGCTTATTAAGTAAATCTCAGAACCTCCTATTACTGAGAGTAGCTATTACTATATTCTTACCTGACCAGGCGAGTTCCTACTGCCAGTAATCTGTCAGAGGATTCCAGAATACCGTTAGGTCATCGTTCCTGGAAGATACTTATACTTAAGAAGCCCGTTAGAAGCTTACAACCCTTGCGAAGCTAGGTTACAACCTCAGGTCGCATAATACAGTGTTTTTCGAAACTATTCAAACCAGCGTGATAGAACAATTCAAACCAGCGTGATAAAACAATTCAAACCAGCGTGATAAAACAATTCAAACCAGCGTGATATAACAATTCAAACCACACTAGCAAATTTAACCAACCAATAACTCAAAAAGTATCGTACCTCTTCAGTTCGGTTCCTTTCGGTTTTGAGCCCTGACTAACATTTCAAGATTTATTACCTACTAGACAATCATCCAGTTTTAACATTCATCGCATTGAATTCTAATGAAAGTTGATGTGAACATTTGGTTTGAAAGACTATGTGAAGGAGTACAAAACATTGTGCCACGTTGGTTTGAATAGTTTCGAAAAACACTGTAATTCTAACATTTGCTCGATGTACACCTTACACTCCCGTACAACATACTTATAATTTTAGAGTAATGCTGTGTCCACATGTACAGTGATTTTGAAAACTATTCAAACCAGCCTCACAAAATGTTTGGAACCAAGAAGATAGAATGATTCAGCCCAATAATTCAAAACCTCTCATACCTCTCCAGTTCTTTCCGTCAGTTCTAGCCCTCCACTGGTACTGTAAGACTCCCAAATGTAGTACATATAAGACAATCCTCTAGATTTAAGATTTCAGAACATTGAATTTTATTAAAGTTGGTGTAAAACATCACAACATGGGTTGAAAGACTGGGGAAGGGGTACGAACCTTTTTGAATGATTGGTATGCTTCATTTTGCTAGTGTGGTTTGAATTGTTCTGCCACGCTGCTTTGAATAGTTTTGAAAAACACTGTATACAGTCAAATCTTCATGGTACCCAACATTTATACATTTGTCTTTTCAATGCTATATTTTTGTCTAGAGATGATGTTCACAGAGAAAATTCCAAACCCATTTTCTCAGTACAGTGTTTTTGAAAACTATTCAAACCAGCGCGATAAAACAATTCAAACCACACTTGCAAAATTAAACAAACCAACAATTAAAAGAGTTTTATACCCCTTTAACTCCATTACGTCCGTTTTGACCTTATTAAAAGACTCCCAAATGTCTCCCAAATGACCCCAAATGACCCCAAATGTACTACTTATGAGGCAACCCTCCAGATTTACATTTCAGAATCTTGAATTCTAATGAAAGTCGATGTGAACATTTGGTTTAAAAGACTGTACGAAGGAGTACGAAACATTTCGCTGCGCTGGTTTGAATAGTTTTCAAAAACACTGTATAACGGCTTACCCATGCAATTAAGCCCCTAAAAAGCCATTCTCACATGAAATGATTTTTGGAGTCCCAGTATTTATAGTGTTTTTGAAACTATTCAAACCACTGTAGCAAAATAAGCAAACAATAACTTTAAAGTTTACCTCTCCAGTTCGGTTCCGTCCGTTCTGGCCCTTGACTGGTACAGCAAGACCCCAAATGCAGTACATGAGGCAATGCTCAAGATTTACATTTCAGAATAATGATTCCAAGGAAAGATGGTGTGAAACTATTACACCATGGTTTGAAAGACTGGGCGAAGGGGTACGAAATTTTTGAAGTATAGTGTTTTTGAAAACTATTCAAACCAGCGCAGCAAAATGTTTCGTACAGTGTTTTTGAAAATTATTCAAACCAGCTCAACAGAATGTTTCGTACTCATTACAAAGTCTTTCAAACCAAACGCTCACACCAACTTCATTAGAATTCAATGTGATGAAATGTTGAATCTGCCTTATATGCAGTACTTTTGGGTGATTTGGGAGTCTTGCAATACAATCCAGGTCAAAATGGACGGAATGGAGTGAAAAACTCTTTTAATTATTGGTTTGTTTAATTTGCTAGTATGGTTTGAATTGGTTTATTGCGCTGGTTTGAATAGTTATGAAAAACACTGTAGTGTGAATATTTAGTTTGAAAGACTATGCGAAGAAGTACGAAACATTTTGCCGCATTGGTTTGAATAGTTTCGAGAAACACTGTAAGACAATCATCAGATCAACTTTTCACCACATTGAATTTCATTAAAGCTGGCGAAGCATTACGCCATTTAGTTTGAAAGATTGGGCGAAAGAGTACGAAACATTTTGCTGTGTTGGTTTGAATAGTTTTCAAAAACACTGTAATTTGCTAGTGTGGTTTGAATCTTTTTATCGTGCGGGTTTGAATCATTTCGAAAAAAATGTTTCGCACCAACAAGATAGAATGATTCAAACCAATAATTCAAAACGTTTCATACAGTCTTTTTTGAAACTATTCAAACCAAAGTGACAAAATGTTTCGTACTCCTCCACACAGTCTTTCAAACCAAATGTTCACACCAACTTCCAGAATTCAAGATTCTGAAATGTTGAATCTGGATGATTGTCTAATAGTTAATAAATCTAGGAGTCCTGAAATATTAGTCAAGGCTCAAAACCGAAAAGAACTGGGGTGAAAGGCGTACGATACTTTTTGAACGATTGGTTTGTTTAATTTTCTAGTGTGGTTTGAATCGTTTTATCACGCTGGTTTGAATAGTTTTGAAAAACACTGTACCTCTCCACTTCAGTTCCATCCGTTCTAGCCCTCAACTGGTACTGTAAGACTCCCAAATGTAGTACATATAAGACAATCCTCTAGATTTAAGATTTCAGAACATTGAATTTTGATGAAGGTTGGTGTAAAACATTACGCCATTTGCTTTGAAAGACTGTGGCAAGGCAGACGAACCTTTTTGAATGATTGGTTTGTTTAATTTGCTAATGTGGTTTGAATCTTTTTATCGTGCGGGTTTGAATAGTTCTGAAAAACACTGTAAAATAATTCACCACACTAGCAAATTACACCAGAAAATTACACTAGCAAATTACACCAGCAAACTACACCAGCAAACTACACCAGCAAATTACACTAGCAAATTAACAAACCAATAATCAAAAAGTTCGTACCCGTGCCACTCCAGTTCCGTCCGTCCCTTGATATTGCAAGACTCCTAAATGACCCCAAAGGTACTACATACAAGACAATCATCAGATTCAACAGTTCAGAATCTTGAATTCTAATGAAAGTTGGTGTGAACATTTGGTCTGAAAGACTGCGAAGGATTGCGAAACATTTTGCTGTGTTGGTTTGAATGGTTTTCAAAAATACTGTACAGTGTTTTTCAAAACTATTCAAATCCGCGCAGCAAAACTATTCAAACTAACGCAGAAAAATTAAACAAACCAATGATTCAAAAAGATTCGTACCCCTCACAGTCTTTCAAACCATGGCGTAATGTTTTACACCAACTTTAATAAAATTCGATAGGCTTAAATCTTGAATCTGAAGGTTTGCGTTATATCTACATTTTGGTCTTGTAGTACCAGTCAAGGCCAAAACGAACAGAACAGCACTGGAGAGGGTTCGGAGCTTTTGAATTCTTGGTTTGAATAGTTTTGTCGCACTGGTTTGAATCATTCTATCTTCTTGGTTCGAAACATTTTGTCGGGCGAGTTTGAAACATTCTGTCGCACTGGTTTGAATAATTTTCAAAAACACTGTAGTCATTGATCAATAATAGGATCTTGAAACATTCCAATTATATAATGAATTATGTTTCCATCCATCTCCATCTTTTTGCAACTTCTCATTTCAGCCATTGCAATGCCACTTACACCTACGCTTGGTGATGTTTTGGGTCGTGCCATACTCAAGTCTCCACTGGTGATCTCGGGGTTTTTTCACCGCGCGTGTGGGGTTCAAAAAATCACTAGTGGGTGTCATCGTCCCGATGGTCCTGCACGCACCGCGAGTCATGCTCCATATTCGGCCGTACTCTCCACCTCCAAGCGCAAGGCACCCAGTGTCATCGACTTCCCTTTGCTGCCCCACTTCCCCTTATAAGATCCACCACCCTTGATCAAGCAGACTATTCAAATTGCAACCAACCCCTGAATCAACCCCTGAATCAACCATTGCCAAACCCTCATAACCAAGCATCTCCATCAAGAGGTAGATAAAATAAGACAGGGGTAACATATTCCAAAAGACACATCAGTACTACAGTCCAGACAGACTACAGTCCAGACAGACTACAGTCCAGACAGACTACAGTCCAGACAGACTACAGTCCAGACAGAAAATTGTACTACAGTCCAGACAGACTACAGTCCAGACAGAAGATTGTACTACAGTCCAGACAGAAAATTGTACTACAGTCCAGACAGAAAATTTTACTACAGTCCAGACAGAAAATTTTACTACAGTCCAGACAGACTACAGTCCACACAGAAAGTTGTTATACAGTCCAGTTTATTACGTACTAGTCCAACCATGCAAGGCAACACCGGGCTCTGTGCGCCCACAACTTCCATCATAGACTTTGCGTACCTAGAAGACCACCCCCTTCGACTCGGCAACTACCCCACCAGTGCCCGGTCGTCAATGTCGTCGGACTACGATTTTCCCCCGCACACGCATCTGCTGGACGAAATCAACCTGCGAGCAGTGGCACTTTTCGACTTCAAGCCGGAAAACGACAACGAGGTGGAGTTGAAGGAGGGCCAGATCATCTGGATCTCGTACCGCAACGGCCAAGGCTGGTTGGTGGCGGAGAACCCAGCCACGGGCGAAAACGGGCTTGTGCCCGAGGAGTACGTGGAGGTGTTTGCACGGGAAGATGTGGACGAGGTGCCCAAGCCGTTCATGCCACAGATCTTCCTGAAACTCTCGCCCCACGATGAACACTTCAAGACCCATAATGATTCACTGCCTGTTAATGATAGTGACCAGCATTTCCACGATGACGAGTGGGAGGACACCGATGATGATGACGTTCCTCCTCTATAGCACTCTATTGTATCTCCGTGACTAATATTCCAAGAGCACGACACTGTTGGTGTTACTGGTCTTGTCCATAGTGTTACTGGTGTTACTATATTGCTGGTGTCACTATTTCTTGTCTTACTGGTGTTACTATATTACTGGTGTCACTATTTCTCGTTTTGCTGGTGTTACTATATTACTGGTGTCACTATTTCTCGTTTTACTGGTGTTACTATATTACTGGTGTCACTATTTCTTGTCTTACTGGTGTGACTGGTGTTACCTATGGTTTGAACAGTGTTATTAATGGTGCTGCTGTTACTGGTCTCGCTAGTCTTGTACTAACCATTTTGCTAGCGTTACTATTGCACACAGTGCTACTCAGTGTAGCTAGTGTTGCTGTTAATAGTGACGCTAGTGTCGCTACTAATACTCACTGTGTCGTTACTAATGCTACTCACTAGTTTAACAACTAGTTTGACTAACCAGTCCTAGTCCTGTTCTGGCGTGAGGCTCAATAATATTACCTGTGAGCTTCCCTTTATTTCACGAGTGGGACTTTATGGCTGCAACAAACGGTCGAGATGAGCTCAACGTTCGTGACTGAGATTGGACGTGGACAGTCCTTGTTCTTCATCTGATTATGCTACGGTCGTCATCACAAGTTTTTGAATATTGTGGGCGCTATGGGATCGTGGAGAGTATCATTCAGTTCTCTAGTGCCATGGTCATAAGAGTCCACGTCATATTACCAAAGACGTATGGACTTTTGATGGGTTGTTCATGGATTGGTGATTCATGGCGGGTTCTTGTATACTCTATCATTCAATACGGCTGGGTGTTTTCTATGGCTGTGGTTATTTATGGATAGAATACACAAGACCTCCATAGGGATTATAAGGGCCCTCTGACAATTCATCTATGATACAGTTAGAAACCCGCGGATTAGTGGATCTGTGATTGCTAGGGATGGATAATCCGCAATGGCGTGGGTTTATTGTCTCTCTAGACACTTTGGAACTAGAACCATGGACCAATGATCATGACCGAACCTGTTCTATCTTGAGGCAGCTGCAACCATATAAAGCTGTATTGCTCATACTTGTTACTCTATGTATATACTACGATCCGGACATGGATCTCTAATATTACTCGTGTATACTATCACCAGGGATGTACTGTGGGTTCCAGTCATACATGAGGACTAAAAAACGGCCACATCCTATGTTACTTGCCGACACAGCAGACCTGCCGAATGGCCTGGCAAATGCACTTGGCTGACTGCAACTTGGCATAGTGGCATCTTGGCAAACAATTCGGGTAATTCAAAGGGTGGTCCTGTATATAACCCGCCGTCTCTACCAGTGTATAAACAAGACTGCAACCAGAGAGTGAAGATACTGTATAGCAGTAGTTAGAGTGACGACTTGTTTTTGGTGGAGTGCAATATTAGTGGGAAGTCAGTACCTATCCTGCAGGTCACAGGTGGTCCCGAACCTCATATATCTGGAACCTGACGTTAGGCAGGATGTGCTATGGTCAAAACGAGCCACTGGCATTCAGTTGCTATTATGATTACTTTAGTAAATTGAAGATGAAAAATCACCAAGTGGTCATCAGCGTTACCAGCTATAGCATAATTACCACTGCATATGGTCATGTTCTCTTAACGTATGTTACCCAAACTCTCTACTAGAACAATGGGGATATCGTAGGTTTATGTCTCTTGTTATTCCTACCTATAGTGGATCTAGCATATATTATGAGGACTGTTAGAAGCACGATAGGCAGGGCCTGTTGAAGCCTACTCTGTCGGAACTTAAGAGCTTCGTGCAATGATGACTACCATTGGACTAGTGGAGAGTTTTGCGATAACACGTTTCTCAAAGTTATATAAGCCACTAGGATTCCTCTCTTGAGGAACCATCAACGAGCAAAGTATTAGTTAGGCATTGAAGCTCATAACATACTGATAGACATTTAATTTAACAAGCTTAGATATGGAATGAACATGCTTAGATATACATAAAACTTATTCGTATAAACACACCTAGATATACAATAAACTTACCTAGATATACATAAAACTTACCTAGATATACATAAAACTTATTCGTATAAACACACCTAGATATACAATAAACTTACCTAGATATACATAAAACTTATTCGTATAAACACACCTAGATATACAATAAACTTACCTAGATATACATAAACCTTGCTCGTATAAACACACCTAGATATACAATTACTCATTTCTACAATATTGCACCCAATAGTTATACAGCCTTTGTTTTTCATTGCTCTATTTTTATCCAATAAGATGTTCACATAAAACAGACATATTTCTATAAAACACAGATGTCGTTATTTTCTTTTTTACGTATGTTACCTAATTTGTATTTGTTGATGGTTGCTTGGGCCGTAGTGGCTTATATGCCTTTGAGAGAAATTACCAAAACTCTCTACTAGAACAATGGTAAATTTGTCCCAGAATCTTCAAAATGCCCGAAGTGCCAAGACCATAAACACATGTTGACATCCGACATGATGGACTTCATAATGTTCTATGGGTAATGTTTTACATATAGTGGATCACAGATATACCTAGTGTTTATACAATTTTTCCATCTTTTTATTAGAATGTGTTCCCACATGAACATACTTTATTCCAGTATTTTTGCTATGTTTCCCTTACAATTATTCTATATCTCTTTTATCAACGCCTTTTTCATCACTGTATTGGGGCCGATAGGTTTCATTGAAATCACGCTTATCTTGTTAATCAAGTATACAATTTTAGATTTTTAACTTTAAACAAATGGAAATCGGAGTTTTAATCATGTTATCAACATACATATATTAAATACACTAGCCTTATAACTGAACTATGGTGGCCCTATACCGTTCTCCACTGGTTTTAAGCTAAGAATGTACCATTCAGTAGGCACCAGATGTTAGAGAAGCTCAAGCTTTATGGTTGTAGTGTGTAGTGTGTAGTGTGTAGTGTGTAGTGTGTAGTGTGTAGTGTGTAGTGTGTAGTGTGTAGTGTGTAGTGTGTAGTGTGGTACTGTTGTTCCCATGGGTATTCTTTGTATACACCTATTACAAGTTCATACCACTCTCTAGAATGTATCTTGGAGATAATTTCAGACGGATGTGCATTTTTACTTATGGAGACGAGCTGGGCTAGCCTATTCAGTTCACCTTTGAAGATGAAAAGGCCCATACTTTGCAAGGAATCACGCAGGGTGTGACTACTTGTTACGGGGTGGAGCTCTACATTTTGCCGTATGATGAGAAAACCAAGTCTGCCTTGCCCCAGTCACTGAGCCTCTTGGGATGTACAAGGGAAGCGGATTCGCTATGCACGAAAGAGACATTCCTGTCACGATAAAATGGACCTTGTGGATTTCTACTGAACACGAGGGGATTTTTCATACATTGATGAGGCTTATTAAAGCCAAGAAGTGTTGTGAAATCTGGGGGCCCTCGGGTGGAGCAAGTCTTTGTACAGAAAATAGAGAAACAATTATAGATCTGTCAGCTATGAACTGCCTGGTAGACTTTGCTTATTCCAGAATGATGGGAGTCATTTATCTTCATGTATTCTGTAGCAGTTGTTCCGAATACAATGTGTCACACCTCAACTTGAAGTGGTTGTGGGTCTGTGGAGTATATGAGTATCTGAATTGTTCCCAGTCTGTTCTGCACCGGCAGGCGGTCTCCGAATCGTTGATGTGGGAAGACAAATTTATATTCAAGCTGCTCACCTGAAAGGCAGTCCAAGTCCTTAGTAAACATTAGCACTTCTATACTGTTGTAGTGTGTAGTGTGTAGTGTGTAGTGTGTAGTGTGTAGTGTGTAGTGTGTAGTGTGTAGTTAAAGTGTATAGTGTGTAGTGTTGTACTGTTGTACTGTTGTACTGTTGTACTGTTGTACTGTTGTACTGTTGTACTGTTGTACTGCTGTACTGTTGTAGTTAAAGTGTATTCCAAAAGTATTCAAACCACACTAGCACAATTAAACAAACCAAGGACTCAAAGTTCGTACCATTCCCCCAGTCTTTCAAACCAACTGGAAACTATATTAGAATTCAACAAAATGAAACGTTGAATCTGGTCGTTTGCTCATGTACGTTGGGGTTCTGCAACTCAATCAAGGACTAGGCCGGAATTGGCTGCCAACACACCCGTATAAGAACTACCTAAGACTTGATATTCATACAACTAAAGACTTTGGGTATGTGTTGTGCTTGCAACTAAGTACTCTACTCTGTACTACTATGTGGTATACTCTTGACTACTGAGCCACCACAATACTCTACTCTTACGATGTATTATAACTTTCCACTATAGGACTATAGAACCACTCCATATGTTCCGGTTGCATTTACTCAGCGGACCATACCATATGATACTATACTGTACATCCCAGCTATACTACTCTATCTATTATATACTATACCACACTTTATGATGTGTTCAAGTATATGAATAGGTATAGATTCAAAACACATGTAAAGTTAAGTGACATGCCGAAGCTAATGTCCGAGATAATCTTGTTTTGTACATCGTGACTAAGTATTCAGCCAGCTTGGGTCTCATATATAGTGGTAAATGGCACACTATACTACTATACTATACTACTATACTACTATACTATACTATACTATACTATACTACTATACTACTATACTATACTATACTACTATACTACTATACTACTATACTACTACACTATACTACTATACTACACTACTATACTACTATACTATACTACTATACTACTATACTACTATACTACTATACTACTATACTATACTACTATACTACTATACTATACCACTATACCACTATACCAAGTTCTATTTGGGTGAGAAGCTCTCTTCTGCAGAACACCTTAACTCCGTCTCTTTGAAGAGTCCTCTGCCACTACCAAAGAAGATAGATCCGGATAGTATAGTGTAGCAGTGTACTTTAGTATAGTGTAGCAGTGTACTTTAGTGTAGAGTAATAGTGTACTGTAGTAATTTTAGTAGTGTACTTTAGTGTAGAGTAATAGTGTACTGTAGTAATTGTAGTAGTGTACTGTAGTAATTGTAGTAGTGTACTGTAGAGTATAGTATAGAGTCAATGGATAAGACTCAACCTATCTAGACGCAAACGGAGTCTGTTCTAATTATTGAACAACCTAAGCAATGGATGACCACTGAGAATTGAACTCAGATAAACTCGTATTCTTTTTCTTCCAAGATTTTCAGTTCATACCGGCCGACCAGAAATCGAGATGCTAGATCCACCAGATAAGTCTGTCTCGCCCAAATTATTCAATACCCTCGAATATTCATTCCATGGGTACTAATTCGATTACAGTAAATGATATACAGTAATTTAGTTATAGTAATTTAGTTATAGTAATTTAGTTATAGTAATTTAGTTATAGTAATTTAGTTATAGTAATTTAGTTATAGTAATTCGGTTGTAATTCGGTTACAGTAATTCGGTTGCAGTAATCAGTAACAGTAATTCGGTTACAGTGTTGATTGTGTCAGTTGATTACTTAATGAGTCACCTTGCCATTCACTATTTCGCCAGAAGGTCTTACTAGAACGTCGTACTAGAAGGTCGTACTAGAAGATCTTACTATGAAGTCTCCAATATTGCGTGATCCAGCCCTTGACTACTTATTGAGTGATCATCTGCAAGTCATAATCACTTATTGAGCATATAATTGAGTCACTTCCAAAGTAAAACTTAGGTAAGCCTTTGACTAATGTTAACGCATTGCCATCACTGATCACAGGATGAGTTGTTGTCGAGTTAATCACTCAGTCAATGGCCACTATACGATTACTCATGAAACTGTGTGATTACCCGTGATAGATTACTACCTGATTTTCATCATGGACCACTGTGCTTACCCATCATAGCCACTGTGATAATTGTAGAGGTAGTAGTATAGTAGTATAGTAGTCGAGGAGAAACTGGCCACAAGACAGAGATTCTAGTTGATATACGTTGCACGAGTATTGGTTACCAGAAACTATGAGCCTGCTGTACCAGAATGAACGCTCATAGGAAACAAAATCAGTGTCAGCGCTCATAGGAAGCAAAATCAGTGTCAGCGCTCATAGGAAACAAAATCAGTGTCAGCGCTCATAGGAAACATAATAAGAGTTGTAGTCTATGCAAGTGTTTATGGAAACTCTCAACAGCTGTCTGGTTATGTCCAACAATTCCCTGAAGTGTAGAACTTAGTGATAATTTTTCATGTGTACTAGGATCTGTATGGAAGTGTACTCGGAGAACCTATTCTCTACTTCTGTCCTCTCCATGAGGATCTTCGTCTCTCGTCTGTCCCAGTCTTTACTACTTGCATTGTATTCTAGTGAATGGCCAAAGTTCAGATGAGACTAGACGAGAGCTTTTTTATCTGTGAACAATCACTTGAGAATGCAGTACACTCTATGGGCTACCTCAAACAACATAATTTGCTAGTGACTAATCTGCTAGTAGTATAGTAGTATAGTAGTATAGTAGTATAGTATAGTAGTATAGTATAGTAGTATAGTAGTATAGTATAGTAGTATAGTAGTATAGTATAGTAGTATAGTATAGTAGTATAGTATACTATAGTAGTATAGTATAGTAGTATAGTATACTATAGTAGTATAGTATAGTAGTATAGTATACTATAGTAGTATAGTAGTATAGTAGTATAGTATACTATAGTAGTATAGTAGTATAGTAGTATAGTATACTATAGTAGTATAGTAGTATACTATAGTAGTATAGTATAGTAGTATAGTATAGTATAGTAGTATAGTAGTATAGTATAGTAGTATAGTATACTATAGTAGTATAGTAGTATAGTAGTATAGTAGTATAGTATACTATAGTAGTATAGTAGTATACTATAGTAGTATAGTAGTATAGTAGTATACTATAGTAGTATAGTAGTATAGTAGTATACTATAGTAGTATAGTAGTATAGTAGAGAAGTATAGATCAGTGATGAGTGCGCGTAAAAGACATCACCATGCACCATGGCACGGAAGATGGGACGCCTTATTCTGGGCTCAGGAGCGAGTCCACACCGGCCTCGGGAAAGGTTATCAAAAAAATATCCAAGTCTCGACTGCTGAAGGCGCATCACAGCAACTTCCAGTACATCTGTCTTTTCAACCGGACCGTGGAGAACCACTTTTCGCATGGTCATGACGACAGTGATGACTACCAGTATAAGAGACGGGAGATGCAGCGGGCGGAAAAACGGCTTCAAGCAAGCAAAATCTCCGTGTCCAAGGCCTACTACATTCCTGCACACGTGTACAATAGTGGCGATGTTCTGGACGAAGATTTGGATACCTTGGAGTCGGGGTACAGTGCTTCAAACCATGCCTTCAGGACGCTTCCCGGGACCATGTGGAGTTCCCACGAGAAGGATGTTTTTTTCACATGCTTGGCTCGCTACTCCATCCACAGAGTAGACGACATTGCAGCTCATCTCCCGGAAAAAAGTGTATTGGAGATTACTGCATACTACGAGCTCTTGAAGAGGCAGTTGAGCGACCTAAAACGGGTCCACCGAGTCAGGGCACACGTCCCGGCACGTGGCGACAACAAAGACGCCAAAGACGAAAACAACAATGGTGTAGAAGCGGATTTGGTCTTGGTTTACCCCCCAAAAGGCGTATCCTACTCTGCTCTACCCATAGCCAAAGAGGTGGATGAACAGTGGGAGCAATTTGAAGAACACCAGAGCATTTTACTCAGTGAACAGGCCCAAGTCCTACTGTCACGTAAAGCTCTGCAGCGGCTCACACAGTTCCACCAGTATACGGATCAAAACAGCGATATGTGTTTGATCAATAACGATATGGCCTCGGGCATATGCAGGATCTATCGAGCCAACCGGGAAGTGCCCATATTGGAGGGAAAAAAGTCAGCCAAACTCACGTTTGAAAGTATGATTTTCCTCGAGGAGTATATCCGGCTCAAAACAAAGGAGCTCATTGCAGAGGTCATTCTACAAAAGGCTCCTGCAGAGCATACAGATGCGAGAGAGACTGACGCCGTGGATCACCTGGTTGCGGTTCGGAGAAGTGATATTTGGAGAGCTGCAGAACGTCTCCAGATGTACCAGACCCCGGTGGCGGGGTTTCGGTCCAGGTACAGGGATGGGAAAACACCGCTTGTAGACCATTACTGGCAGAACATCCTCACGTCTCTACGGCCGGTGACCACCACGGAAATCACCCTTTTCCCCCCGAAAAAAGACAACCGGTACTTTGAGCGGCAGGTCAAAGATTACCATGCGCTAGATCTGTTTGAATACGAGGAGGAGGGACTGGACGATTCAGGGGAATCAGGAGCAGATATCTTGGATTGCTCTGAACTGGGGTCTAGGCCCTTGAAGCGAAAGGCCCAACAGATGGAGTTGGAAGACGACTTGTTTCAGGCAGAGACCATTCGACTTGAGGCTATGGATCTACGCGAGAGCAAACGGTACCTCAAGGCGCTTTACAAGAAGATGGGACTCCTGCACCTCATTACTCCTTCGGAGACAGAGGAGGAAGCTATACTGGAAGTTCTGGAGGAGACGGGGAAGGAGACTCTGGAGAAGACAGAGACGGAGACGGAGACAAAGACAGAGACTCTGGAGAACACTGTGAACGTGCCCAAGAAGTTGGCCTTGGCCTGGGATAAATGCTACGCTCAATACTAACACCACGGTTTCTTCTAAATGCATTGATTATTCAAAGGCTTGCCAACACCATGAGCACCATATCATAGGCCACGATGAGGCCCGTCCAGGCAGTCATCACCACCGCATACAGGTCTCTCATCCTCTGGGGCCATCTCTTGACACAGCCTAGGCTGACCGGCATATACAACTCCGAGTAGGCCAGCAAGTCGTCGAGCTCAAACACCGCCACCACGGTCTCGTAGAGCACAAACATGTGCACGAGGTGGAGCTTGAACAAGTACGAGCACAAGATATAGAGCGAGTTCAACATGCTCAGCTCGATGAATGGAGCCTCCACACGGATATGTGCGAACGACTGCGCAATGAACACAGCCAAGAATGCATTATTTGTATCCACCAAGACCTTGGTGATTTTGGAGATTTTGGAGGTTTTGGAGTTTTTGGAGATTTTGGTGGCGTCACTGGCTTCGGTCAATTCCAAAAAAATCTTTTCCGTTAGACCTAGTTCCGGTTTGGCAGTCTCAGGCTCCAGGCCTTGTTTCTGATACATTGCCAAAATGGGACTCTTTTCAGACTCCTTTTCTTCTGGGGAGCTCAAAAACACGTCAGTAATGTCCACCGCAAATATCGCATACGGACAAATAAGCAGGCTCCACATGATCACACGGAACAAAATGTTGCCGTCACAGCCAAGCCATGCATTGGAGTTGCCCATCATATACAAGGCCACGGCATTGGACAGGAGCCAGAGAAGTGTTTCGAAGCCTAGGTTGGACTGCACCAAAAGACCGTTTTTGGAAGCCGCGGGAAACCGCCATATGAAAATCATATTCAAGAGATGGTGGCATATGTCGAGCCCGTATCTGGCGGTGCTTTCAATGAACACCTGGGTGCCGTAGTTGTTGAACATGTGCACCAGAAGAGCCATGGAGTAAAGCCCCAACCCAGCCAAGAGCGTGCAGGAGACAAGTGGGTTGGTGACGAAAGTGCCCAAGACGCCATCCACTATGTATGCCATGGATGTGGGCGTGGAGCTGGAGAGCCACAGGAGTCGGGCCATTTCTATTGGTGTTGTGTGTATGAATGAATGAATGATGAGAAGGTCAGGTCAGGTCAGAACTAGTATGGACCTGTTTATTATACACCAGTCTATGACAAGACAAGAAAACAAAGGTATTAGTGACCGGTCTATTATTAGCCAGAAGGTGGGATTGAAGTGGCTGAAGCGGAGGGCAGCTGGGAGGATTAGTGGGTTGATCAATGAGCAACAGTGGCTAGTGGACTGGACTGTGGAATGGTGGAGGAGGGAAACGGAGGAAAGGCGGATGGAAAGGGAAGAAATGAGAATGGGCTAGCAAACAAATCCGCCAGAACAGATGGGTCTTTTAATATGGAAAAAGCCTGAAGGTGTGAAGATGCTTAAAGTACAAGTCTGGCAGAACAATCGACCTGTTACCTTGACACTGCGGCTGTATGCACCTACGATCCGTATGCGCAGGCCTTGTGCATAAAGCCTCTTTTGATAGACAATCATTTTAAGTGGCGCGCTGCACATAGGAGGCCAACGTGCGCACGAGGCCTTCCACCATTGTGAGCGAAATCAGCCATTGGCCTGAATTTGCTAACCGGGAAAAAGAGTGAGGCTATGAAAATGTGCATTTGGCTGTATGGCTCACCAAGAAAATACGCTTTTTTGACGGCGTTAGTGGACTGGACTGAAAATAGGCCTTCTCATGGGTTAATTGCAAGCCTGCATTTACCGCGGCAAATTTATGCAGCCCCGAATATTCGCGATGTCCAATGAGTTCCCTCTTTTCGACTCTCGGCCAAACGGTGACTTTAAGCTCTAATTCCCCTGCCGATTATGCACCGCATAATGGTGTGTGGCAAAGAGGGTTTTGCCAGTGCACGGGTTTTTGCGGCTCTATATCGTGGCCTACCCTTCCCTTCCTCAAGCCATCCTCCATAAAATCCCTCAATATTCGCTCCTGTGCGATCTGTGTGGTTTGGATACTCGTAAATGTGCTTCATATTCATGCGTCTCCTCGCAGCAGCTCAACAAATTATTCAAATGCCTCACTCCAGAGCTATTTTAAGCATCACCTCCTTGTGGCCGATGAATCGGCTGACAAGCTCCACTACTCCCACATTGCGAGAAAGAAAGATTGGTTTCGGTAGGCTATGGTCCGAGACGACGATAAAATTATGAAACATTCATGAAACAAGCTTGAAACGAGCCCACAACCTAATTTGAACCACGCCCTAAACGAGCCTTCCAACGAGCCCCAATTTACCTCTCGAAATCAATTTAGCGATGCGTCCGCGCCTTGACTAACAATGGAAATAAGCGCACTTCAACGTGGTCTATTATTAGGATCCTGTCTCGCCTATTTCCTGAGGGAGTTAGAACAATACTAGGCTTTTCTTGATACGCGCTGGGCTGACTGCGGTTGTCGGCATCATGACGTTTATCTAGGGAAACACTCCTTCCTAAATAGGATACTTTGACAGAAAAAGAAAAAGAAAAAAGGGCTTCTGCTTGGGCCTGCTTGGGTCCGAATAAGGCTTCTTCTTTGGTTTTCTGTTGCCATGCACCGGAGGAGACTAATGGTATGGGGGGTATGGAGGCTGGGGGGTATGGAGTCACGTGGCTACCGCAATACCCGTCCGGCTTCTGTGCCGTGGATATGTTGGAGCCTGTGGTTGAGAGCCGAAACCCAAATATTCCGTACCGCCGTTTGCTGCAGGATGGGGCCAAATAAGCTGAGGTGCAGCACACACAGCCGAGTGTAACGGAATTAGGCGAAGAGTAAACACTGGGTTCGGCGTCACGGCGAGGGTAATACGCGCTTCTGTGCCGCGCACGTCCAACATCGCCCAAAACATCGGTACACCATATGAACCAGTGCATCGGCTACATCAGTGCATCTCGCGCATCAGTGCATCTCGCGCATCAGTACATCACAAACATCAGTACATCACAAACATCAGTACATCATTTGCACATACCTCGCACCCGTGCACCTTAACTTTTTTGGGTGCGCCAGACCGGCCCCCGGCCAACCCCACACCCGTGCATCTGGCTGGGCGCGCCTGCATGGCGCGGCGATCTCGTCATTTGTAGCTTCCATTGAGTTCCAATTGGCAAATTAAAAAAAAAAAAAAATTCCCTATATAAGCGTGGCCGCACCCCGAATTCCAACTGCAGACTAGCCCTTTATCATGTCCCAAGTTTACTTCGATATCTCTGCCAACGGTTCCAAGCTCGGAAGGGTCACCTTCAAGTTGTACAACGATGTTGTTCCTCGTACCGCCGAGAACTTCAGAGCCTTGTGTACCGGCGAAAAGGGGTTCGGCTACGCCAACTCCTCTTTCCACAGAGTGATCCCTCAATTCATGTTGCAAGGTGGTGACTTCACCAGAGGTAACGGTACTGGTGGTAGATCCATCTACGGAGAGAAGTTCCCCGACGAGAACTTCTCCAAGACCCACAACAGACCTGGTTTGTTGTCCATGGCCAATGCCGGTCCAAACACCAACGGCTCGCAATTCTTCATCACCACTGTTGCCTGCCCATGGTTGGACGGTAAGCACGTTGTTTTCGGAGAGGTTGTTGACGGTTTCGATGTTGTCAAGCAAGTCGAGTCCTACGGTTCCAACTCCGGTGCCACCAGAGCCAAGATCACCATTGACGCTTCCGGTGAGTTGTAAGTGATGCTTTCATAGAATTTAGACTGCCATGTTTTATTATAGTAGAATCCATTGCGGATACTTTGGTGCTGCTGACCTAATCAGAATGACCCATTATGATTAAATCCATGTACTGCTACTGTTAGTTCAACTGCAATTGGGTGTGGTGCTCTAAGTCTTGCCCTTATATTGGGCATTTCCATGTCAATTGCTAGGAAGGCCTAGTATTCTAACCTTAGATGAATTAACCAGTGGATGGATGGTTTGGATCCTACGACGCCACTTCTACGTACTACTTCTTCACCACTAAGGCAGCACTAATTGACCACTACTTTACTGGTTCCAGTTTGCTGGCTCTGTATATTGAGTCGTCATTTTCATGCCTTTCCTGCAGTTATGGACCCACTACCTAAGGTCTCACTGTAATGTCATCCTGAAGCTTTCTCTTATTCCTGCCACATCTGTCCACAGTACACTGGCACTGTACACTCTTGCTCTAACTCTGTGGTTGTGTACAACGCTCCATTACCATGACTAGCAACCAGGACTGATACTGACACTGACTACGGTCATGAATGTGTAGGGTTGACTAATGTTCATTATTGTTATTAGATCAAGGGTTGGTACTAGTAGGGGTCCGTAGAAATGTACGTGGGGGCAGAGTTTATTGCAGAGTACACATGGTAGACTTTGGTTGATCGTGGTTATAGTAGTGGTTATAGTAGACATGACATCATGTAAGGCAATACAGGTATGGGAACAGATGTCTCATGTACTATGACCGGTACACGTTTCTATTCCAATCTTCACAACCCATGATGTCATGGCGCAGCACAATTGAATCATGATGGTGCATGGTTGAAGCAACTACAGCAACATAGCAACTGAATAGCACTACATGCATTATGGGTTGTGCACGACCCAGAGCAGTTGGAGGAGGCATTTCAGTGAAGTAGACGGAAACTTTAATCTTTTTTCCTCAATGGCTACATGACGAGATCCATTTGCCAGTGACATCCAAGTGCAAGTAAAGTGCTTGTTTTCAAGTGCTTTTTTTCAAGTGCTTTTTTCCAAGTGCTTTTTTCCAAGTGCTTTTTTCCAAGTGCTTTTTTTCAAGTGCATATCATCCAAGTGCATATCATCCAAGTGCTTCTTATTCAAGTGCATATTTATTCAAGTGCATGATTAGTGACGTGACAGTGCGTGACCTCCAGTCTAAGAGCATGCCATGGCAGTAGAAGCCCTTCTAAAGGTCTAGATTTGGACTGCAACCCCATTCTTCACCAATCCATGATGTGCCTATGAACCACTGTGGATCACTATGTACTACTACTCTACACTTAGTCTACTCCACGTACCTCCTCTTTATGTGTATCTACTCTATCTACTCTTTATGTGTATCTACTCTATCTACTCTTTATGTATATCTACTATATCTGCCATGTGTAATTTTATTTATATACGTCATCTATGTTCTTGGTTTGTGCACTACCGGAAGCCTGTGGGGAGAGCCCTGGAGAGTGGTGGGTGCGGAAACGCAGTGGTGAGCGTAAGACTATGCCTATAGGCCTGTAAAAGCACACAATGGAACAATCCTAAGCAATTTCCCAAATTCTTAATTGGCACTTTGAAACAGTGAAGAATCGCTTTTTCTATGGATTATTGGATTTTTCAAATTTTTCTGTGTTGTATTTTTTCTTTGCTCCTTCAATTCTCTGTTTGTCTGGTTTTCTCATATTTCATTGCAAAAGTGCGATCCGACTTTGGATGCGAGAAATTGTATTCCACTGAGAAACAGGACAATGCTCTACTCAATTTCAGTACTTCAGCAATCTATTTGCTGATTATTACACTACCCACACTACCCACACTAAAATACACCATGCCAATACACCATACTTCTTGCGTACCACTAGTACTCTCTCACTCCTCTCTACTCTTAGTTAGCTACTAAGATTCGGATTAGATAATTGAGTCTTAAACTTGAACTGAGCATCTGATTGTATTCAAGATACACTGATTTTATTATTGAAAAAGAGTAGAAGGACAGGTGTGGCCACTTACAAAAAAAGTTCATCTTCATCTTCAGATGTGCCACTGAAGAGATCACAGAAAAGACTTCAAGTCCGAAAAGTCAATAGCACCTATTGGTCATTTTTACAATTTTCGAGATAATGATTGAAAGTCTAACCCATTTCAATGACAGTGAGCTAGGCCCAAATCACAGGATGAGAGCTGCATAATCACTAGTACACCAAGCTGTATAGTAAAGTACAAGAACAACAATAATTACAGTACTAGACTAGGTAGGAGCTGACTCAGACTAAGGAAAGCCCTGGACATATATGCTCCCTTGTCGTGGGCATGTAAGTGAGACGGTAGTGCAACCTACTCATGCCACCCTGGCAGAACTCCATCTCTAGGGGAACAACCTTACCCTAGCCCAGAATTCCGGGCATGGGGTAAAAGAAGATCAAAACAAGTCATGGATTTATTGTAATCAGTGACACCTGGGCTCATAACATAGGGTCCCCAGATTCCGACCACTACTATCACCTACTCTCCAAACAATATTTATTACCACCCACGCCATTTTCCCATGCTAGTTAGTAGTAGCAACGCGTCTACGAAGTGCTACTAACTAGAAGTACTAGTGTAAGCCAGCAGACGTCATTCAGTAAGTGAGTAGTATTAATGTTCTATTCTCATATCTGAAAATAAAACTAAAGTTACAAATAGTTATTTAGAACATATTTTATTTTTAGTCGTCTAGTCTACTCAATACCCCATACACAACATACTAATTTTCCATATAGAACTAAGGGCTACGCCGTCTCCTACTCTTCACCTACTCCCTCTTGATGACGGCTACCATCACTAACAATAGTAGACACTTCGAAGCTTTCATATAGCTCACATAAACAAACTCACTAGTCTCAAACGTACTTCGTAGTATTTTATTCAATCATGTAATTCTATCACAACTTGGCGGCCTTGATGGCGTCGTAGCCACTGACTTCGACACCGGCACCGGACTCAACACCATAGTAGGAAACAGATCTGGTGTCGGCATTGACAACAAAGGCGTATCTTCCGGTTCTCACACCCAAACCCTTGTCGGTCAAGTCCAAAGAGATGTTGTTGGCCTGGGAGAAGGCAGCGTTAGGGTCGGAGGCAAAGATGACGTTTGGCAAGTCCGAGCCCAACTTGGAGTTCTTCAACAACAACTTACCCCAGGCATTGATCACAAAAGGGTCGTTGGCGCTCAACACCACCACGGTGGAGATGTTCTTGTCCTTCTTCAACGAGGACAAGTTGTCCAAGAAAGGAGGGATGTGGTTCTCGGTGCAGGTGGGGGTGAAAGCACCAGGCACGGACACAAACAAGATGTTGGAGCCTGCGTTTTGCTCAATCAACTTGTCCAACTTCAAAGGCAAGGGTCT